>CM076584.1:370810333-370912861 GCA_034641835.2 Pinus albicaulis | reverse complement strand
AAGATTTAGAGGCTAAAAGAAAAATTAAGATATTATAAGGAGGTCATCAACCCTACTCTAGAAGATCAAAAGTATCTCTATGTTTTAACTAGCCTCAAAGAAAAAAATTAATATAGCCAAGATAAGAACAAACTCTCATGAGCTCCATAGTGAAACAAGTCCTTGGGCAATCCCTAAAACACCCGATGGGTGGAAAGGATCTCGCCATCTCTTCCGAGAATATAAAACATTGAGGATGAAAATCACTTCCTTTTATAAGTACAATTTTAAAACAAACTAAATAATTCGCTTTCTTTAGGTATGATAGACCAAATTTTAATCTCTATAGATGTTAACCACCATCATCATCATCACCATATAAAATTCAAAATTTTTAAAAATTTCATTAAAAAAAAATCAAATATAAATATATTATACATATAAATCTAGTTTACAAATTTAAATAAAAAATATATATTTTATAGACTAAATCATAAATTTTTTTTAATTCAAGTTAAAAATTTTCATAAAACACAACCTAAAAATAATTACATATATTTCTATAATATAGAAAATTATAATTATAAATATAACATTTATTTTTTTATAATTCTTATATGATTTGATAATACTAAAAATATTCATAACTGGAAAAGGTAAAATATATCATTCATAAAATATTCCATTCGATTCTCTCGCAATCTCTGTTCCTTCATTTGGTGCCCTTTCTACCTTTTGAAACATTATTCTTTTTTATCACAAACATCAAAATTTAACAGATCCGTGAGTTGACTCTGACACTCTGTCGGTGCAACAAGCGAAATGACAATTTTTCTGCGTTTGAGAAGTTTGAAGCAGCTGACAATTTGCTACATATGAGCAGAAAAACCTCTGATTATTTAATGTTTAATAGGTAGGGCAGTAATAAAGAAACAGAGATCATGGCTGATATCATGGAAGGAGTTAAGTGGCCGACGGAATATAATTTTTTTGAAAACAGTATTGGTTGGAGCTATATGAGATTTACTTTAATCATTTAAAATTTCTTTTTATTACAACTTTATTTAATAAAAAAAAGACCTTTAGCTAGAAACAATATTAATTTAAATTAATTTATATTATATTTTATATTAGAAATTCGATATTAATTTAAATTAATTTATTTTATATTTTATATTAGAAATCATATTAATTTAAATTTATTTATATTATATTGTATTAATAGGAAATTAATACTAACTTATAAGATGATACGTAGATTCCGACTAGAATCTTGGGCACACTGAGATGTATTTCTACTGTTCAGACAATCTATTCGCACTTACCTGATAATTAAATGCCTTCTAGCCAAAGTCGTTATGTCTATAGCGGAGACAAAGTTGAGACAACGCTGGAGTCGACTTTAAGCGATATTAATAGGAATGTTCATGAAATCAATTTACGCTAGTTGCATCGTAGACATGGAAGATTGGAGAAGGAGCTAAAGCTACCGCAATGTGTCCCCGTGGAACTACCCGCAACTTCGCCAACGCTCCAACACCTTTTGACTCCGAGAAAGACTCAAAATTCTCTAGTTTTTATGCTGCATTTTTCTGTTTAAGGTTCTCATGTTGCTTTTCTTTTCAGATACATGATATGGTTTCTCGCACTTTGATATCCAAAGATAGTCCGATTTGGTATCGCTCGGTTGACTTATTTTGAAGTCGATGGCCAAAATACCTAGTTTCCTAAGAGTAGGTTGAAATCTAGATTTGTATCTTTTGCTCAAATTTATTAATAGAAAATAGAAGATACCACCTAACCTTACAAAATAAATATTAATTTATAAAATAAAAAATAATTAATATGATTAGAATCCTTTATTAAAAATTGCTAATTCAAAACCTCTGCTCTACTTAGCTTTAACTTACACCAACAAACCACAAATAAATTTAAAAAAATGTTAACACACTTGTTACTTATATTTACATTTTTCCAACCGCAAGTAAAGCCACATGTTTTTCCTCGACAGAAAAAAATATTCGACATAGAACGAGTCTTGATGGTAAGATGGACCAGCTATTTCGAGAATACGGTACCAGTCAAAGCCAATAATGACGACAACTCACAATTATAGTTTGCAAATATGTAAAAGTGTATTTTGTTTCTTCTAAACTTTTTTTCTGATCTCAGGGTATTGGGACTGCCCAATTTGTTTTCGTTGGAAGTTGGTCTCCTAACTCATTCTGGGATTAGCTTCCTTTGTATTGTGGAAGAGATCTTTTGCATTTTTTTTTAATTAATGAATTATTATAGTTTCAATGCATCGGGATTATTGAATTTGTTTTCGTTGTAACTTGGTCCCTGGACTAATATTAGGATTACTGAACGGATGGTTATGATGAGATTTTTTATTGTTTTTATGAAATAATTAACTATTATGTTATTTTTTATTATATAGAAAAACTAAAAAAATGAATATATATTTATCTACTATTATAATAATATCACATACAAATAAAAATTATATTTGGATATTGATGCATAAATAAAAAATATATAAATAATATAATATAAAGAAGATTTAAAGAAATATTTTACTAAATTATTGAAGAAAAATTTAAATCTGTAAAAATAAAAAATATATACAATATTAACAGTAACCCACTATTATAAATTAATATATAGTTGGAAAAAGGGTAAATTCAAATGAGATATGATAGTAAGTATTTCATGTTAATTTTTATAAAATAGTATTGCATGTATTAATTACATTATCATTTTAAGTTATTTTACACAATATGAATAATGGAAATTAGAGGAGAATAATTTGTGCAAAGCGCTGATGATGGAATCATGTTGTTTAGTAGGATTATATATCCCATTATATTTTATTTCTTATAGGTTATGGTTCATAAAGAGTTATTGGACTTAATGAAGTTGGTAAATTTATTATGGTGAGAACATATGGATCTAGTGTCAAAGGAGAGATTGTGGTCACTATAATCATGTAGTAAGCTATAGCTATTGTGAGTAAATAAATGTAATATAAAATTGTCACAAAGGATTTAATTAGTTTATCTATGTGTAAAACTCTGCCATGTAATATTGAGATAATATGTATAATCTATTTTTTTTATCTTGGTAGGACTCATTTTTTGACTTACCTTAAATACTCTATGTTTTATTTGATATCCTAAATATTACTTTTCTATGAGATTTTCCATCTCTATTTTTTATTTATGCACCTAATATATTCCCTAGTCATAGTCTTTATTTCGCACCTAATAATACTCATCATTCTTCCACTTTGTTTCCTTAAGCAACATCATGATTTGATTGGCTTAAGCTATGGGATAGACTCTGCTTGAATTTCCTCCTCTCACTATCTTCTAAAATCCAAGCCATCTAGATAATTAAATTAGGATAACACCCCACTTCCCTTTTCCATAGTAGAAAATTGTAACTATATCTTCAAACAACAAAATATTTACATGTTATAAGTGTTGAAGCTAATTATCCAAAATGAAAACACAATAAAAAAAATTCCATCGCGTCAAAAGTAAAAATATTTGCATAACAACTCATATAACATCATCATGATAAACAAAAAAACAACCGTAAACATGATGTCCATATTAGCACAAGACTAGATTATGTTACATTACAATACAAAAACGAAACCCGTAGTTTGAAAGTCATGTATTAAAACCCCACAATTAGGATATTTCCATAATTCAAATCATGTGACCATAGTTTGAAATCATCCACCCCACAATTCTATATTAGTATAACATTATCTAGGAAACAACCTTTGTAGGATAATATTATTTTACTTAAAATATATAGGAAATTTTCTAAAAAATTGTAAATTACCAATAAGTTCAGAAATATTTACAAAACTATGTCCAAACTATATCTTTTTTATAGTTTAAGATAAATATGGATCCTTAACACTTCTCGTAGTACACATATGTGAACATAAATTGATTTCTATGTTAGAAGGAAACAATGCTCCCATCCCCCCACACCTATTAAAGTATAATGTCTCCCACAAAAGCGTTAAACTGATTTCACTAAATTATCACCTTAAAATTTTTTCTCCCAATATGCCTATTAAAAAATTCAAAGAATTATAGAATGTCATATCTATCTCTTCTAAAAGGGGGCCTAGTGTTAGGGATTTTTCCTTACAAGTAGCTTAGATGCATTCTATCACTAGCGTAGAATCTTCATACGCTTCATCTCTTCCATATTTATCAATACACATCAATAATGATTCCCTCAAATCATTAAGATATCCATAATTATTAGTTCCTCTACCAAGAACTAATTTTAAAGAAGGAATAGAACCATCAACCATATATTGGAGTCCAATGAAATCACTTGGAAAAGGGGTATATTACATAGGATTATTAGAGAACCCCCATGATTTGGTAATTCCTATCTCTAAAACACCTTTTTTCCTTGGCATTTTGTCTTTTTAGTTCATTGAAATAACCACAGATATATTTTATCCAGAGACGTATAATTCTAGAGGAGAGAATGAAATATTTTGGAAGACAAAATCATAGGTAAAGTATATTACTAGATATGATAGCTTCCCCCATCAATTTTTAGTATGTTTTTCCTGTAGGGATACACTACCTAATAAAATGCATAATTTCACCAATCGTTTGTGGAGAATTGGTGTTCACTAAGTATGTGCCTCTATGAATCCTAATCAATGCTACACATAATTCCAAATATTTACCTCTAAGTAATTGTTATTTTAAATTTTCTATAGTAAGGGTCTTATTTATCAAAGTCAATTAATTATAATAGCATTACAGGCTCATTTTTCTTTCATATTTCTTTCTACCCCAACATCATCTTTGAGTATCATCTAAAAACATTATTTAAATCATAGCCTAGTTTTATATGTACTACATATGTTCTAAGACGTTACCGTATCATCTTCATCATGACCTAGTTTTATAGAACAACGCAGAAATATTCTTACCATGTTATCCCATTTCCAACTTCTAGTATAGTAACATGCAAGCTTGTGTTTTTTTTCCATCATTGTTGATAGAGAAAACCATATTCATTTACTCTTTCATTAATTTGAAACAAAATTTGTTTCTATTTATGAATCCCTATTTAGGTACCTAGTAATGTATGATTTCCCTTGCCTCAAATTAATTGGTTGTCAATCGTTGTTTGCACGATTACCCAATTTCGTATTGACTAATAAAAAACTTGAAAATTGCGAGATAAATCCAAAACCCTTGGCTTGGACCTAATAGATGCACCTACATATGTCATGGTCTAATTCCTTATCGAGTACCTAATATAAAATTTTCTACATGTTTAATTTTTCTTAATTTATACAACATCGCACTCATTGTATTACTCTCCATAAGCTCTAAGAAGTTAAATATTCCTTGTAGTGACTAACATTTTTAAATCCCACCTAAAACTCTCATTCCTTCAATAAATTTTCAAATCCTATACTATTCACACATTATATATCCCTTGATTCCTCTTAACCCCTTATTAAAAGGTGATAAATAAATAGTTTTTTATTAATTTAGGAGCCCTCGAAATTAACAAAAATACTAGAATATTTCAATAATTAGTGTAAAACTTGAGATTTCAATCATTGTAGTAACTCCAACACGTTATGAAGTTTTTATTGTATGATATTTTGTACACATTCTATCAAATAATTGTGAAAATAAGGAAGAAATAAAGTGTCTTACCCAAAAATTTCATTATTTGGTTTTACATTGCAAAAATATATACTCTAAAAGAAGTAGTGTGTTGGACGGCCTATTCCACTCCATAACATAGACTTCCTAGTTAATGAAAACCAAAGAAAATTCACTAATAAATAATGTTAATGTAATTCAAATTATATATATGTTGTGTCAAATCACTAAGGTGGTTAATATAGCTTTAAGTACATTATAGCTTAACCATAGTATAAATATATGATTGTGAACTTAACAAGGGAAGGTTGTTGATGTTGTGGTATTAAATCTAATATCAAGTACTTATTTTGGTCTCTCCATTACATCCATATTCTGTAATCTCTTCTAAGTATATTCCGGTATCATATTATATGGTACCTATATAATCCATTATGTGAAGGATTATTAGCAAATTTAATATACAATCCTTAATATTACAACATAGATTCTATTGGAATAAGGACCTAATACATGATTGTTGAATAAGTTATGAACACACGTACATGTTGATCTTGGATGAGATTTCCATGTCATAGGAGAGAGAAAATAAAAATTAATTGAAATATTATGTGAGGAGGAGCTTTTTGCGTTGAAAATGCAACAATAAATTTGAAATTTAATTTTCCCTTGATTAAATTAGGAGAAATTTGAACTTACACATCAATAGAAAACTTGAATGAGTTAACTGGGTTTGTTATCACTCAGTTATATTAATTAATTCGAGTTCGGGGAATGAACTTGAGTTGTGTATGATTCCTAAATTTTAGGAGTCTAGGTTGAGTTAGTTTCAATTGTAACGATTTACTTCATTTAAATTGGGTTATGATTAGTTAAACTAGTTGCAACTGTTGGAGGAACTAGTTGCAGGTATAACAATGGTATGTAACTTTAGTGTTTAACTAGTTAGATAATCAATAAACCTAAATTAACTCATGCATGCATGAAATTCAAGTTATCTAGTTGGGATTGGAGTTCAGGGGAAGTGTACTATCAGTTTTAAACTATTCAAGGTTGTACATGTGGTGTATGAAGCTAGAGAAGGAACTAAAGATATTGAGCAATCCACATATAATAATTTGTTAAATAATAGGGGAAAATTACTTGAGGAATAATGCAAGTAAATAGGAGCTTGGAGGCTTGAAAATTTGGCTAAGTGTTGTCCAAAGTCAAATAGTTAGGAAGAGGATAAAAGATATAGATGAAGTTTGTGCTCAAGATTGAGCAAGCATATTGTATTCATCAAGATTATTTGATTAATCCAATATAGATAGGAAGGGTTTTTTAGTAGTTTCTTTTCCTTAGATAAATATATTTGTATCTGTGTTGAATCATAATGTATGTTTGTGATATGTTTTATCAATTGGAAATTTTCTTCTGCATATGATTAGGGTAGATTTGAGTCTTATTTTTAGTAAATTACATGAGAAATTTTGGATCTACTTTAAAATTTGACATGGTATCAGAGCAAGATTCACAGTAGAGAAGAAATTTCAAACTTGCTATTGTGTGAGGGTCAAATTTGTAGAATCAATTCTTCAAATATAGAAGGATGTCTTTCTATGGACTAAGACTCGAGCGTATACCCCTGAGGGAAGTCAAATTATGTTTATTAGAAGGATCGCATAGAGGTAGTGCTGTAAGGTAATGGGTTGAAGGAATTGATTGATGATGATATCCAGAAATCAGTAGCATCTCATTCCTGGAATCTAGCATATTGGAAGAAGAGTGTAGCCAAGGTGAGGGGGATCATGTTGGATTGATCACGAGAGCATATTTTCTTTAATATCCATGATAAAGATACTTTGTATGAAATGTGGAAAACATTGACAGATTTATTCCAGATCAACAGTAGTGACCACATAAAGTTGGGACTCAAGTACAATATTTGAAATATCAAGATCCAAAAGGGTGACACAATACCAAAATACCTTATTAGGTTCACACAATGCCATGATGACCTTGGGAGTGTTAGTGTTATGGTTTTATAAGATTATCTAGAAAACCTATAACTTCTAGATCTTCCCAAGGTTCGGCACAACTACCAAGATTCAGTGAATGGGAGGGAGAAGTTACTAGATTTGGAAATATTTTTTCTGATTTGGTGCAAGAATAAATAAGGAGAAACACCAAATATGGAACCTCATCCAAGTGTGATGATCAGGATAATTATTCCTTGGATAGAAAGGAAAAGAAAGGGAAAGGAAAAAATCTCGATCCGAAGGAGATTTAATTCAAGGGGGAAATAAGAAAGACTTGTCCAAAGTTAAGTGCTTTGATTATCATGAACTAGGAAACTATGCCAAAAATTGTCCACACAAGAAGGAGGGAAGAATCCCTCAAGAGAAGCGGAAGGTGAAGCTTTCGCTTCAGAATTCGAGTTTGACTTCACCCCCATTACATGCATGAAAATAAAAATGAGTAGTGTGCTATATATCGATAATGGTGCTTCATTCCATTTGAAAATAAATGGAGAAATTTTTAGTGACTTGGAGGAGAAAAACATCCATATGCACATCAATATGGGAGATTTGGGAGGTATAGGGTGACTGGTATTGGTACAATTACTTTTAAGAGATATTTTTGCCCCCCTCTTCGGCTCAATGATGTGATTTTCATTCGATTTATAAATAATAATTTTGTTTCCATCATGGTGTTGTAAGAAAATGGCTATGATGTTATAATGAAAAAAGGAAAGGAATTCCAGGGACACATCACCAAAGGAAAAGTGAAGAAAATTGGGCTTTGCGTAAAGAACCTCTAAAAGTTTAATGTGGAAGTTTATGTTGTTTTGAGCACATAGGAAAAGAAGGTGCAAAGTTGAAATGTCATAAATTATGGCATACAATCTTCGACAAATTTCATAATGGAGCTTTGAATATCATTTAGCATGTCACCACGGGCCTCCCGAATGGATCACTAGTGCATAAGAATACATGCAAATGGTGTACCTTGAGCAAGTACACAAAATCACCCTTCAATGATTGGGATAGTAGGGCGTATGAATCCTTGAAAGGGTCTACTATGATTTTTTTTATATATTTATCAATGGCCTCCACTTCCAAGCACAAGTATTATGTTATATTCATAGATGATTTATCATGGAAGTGTTGGATTTTCTTCAGGTAGAAGAAATACTGGACATTGTCCAAGTTTGTTGAATTTAAATCACTTGTTGAGAAATAAACTCTCAGGAAAGTGAAGAATCTCAAGATTGATAATGATGGTGAATATGTGTCGAATGAGTTTAAAAATTTCAATGGAAAGGAAGGCATCTGACAAGAGTTTAAATCACCCTACAACCCACAACTGAACAAGGTGGCTGAGAGGAAGAACAACATTATTGTGGGAGAAAGAAGGGTGATGTTTCATGACCAAGGCCTACCACCATACTTGTTGGTTGAAGCATGCAACACAATGGTATATTTACATAATAGGAGACATCATCAAATTATTGGGATGAGTACAAGATAATAATATGTTTTAGGGAAGAAATCATATGTCTCATAGTCGTGATATTTGTATCATAATTATACCGTCATGTTTTCAAGGAATTAAGGAAAAATATAAAGTCGAAAGAACAATTGGGCATATTTTTGGTGTACATAGAAACACCTCACAACTATCATGTGTACTTTCCATATCTCACGATGAAAGTTGTTCATAAACATGTGAAGTCTGATGACGGGAAGAAAATGAGGTGTTCTTTTGAGAGGGAGCTTCAGTTGCATTCAAATGAGGAGATTTTGGATCCATATGGAATAAAATTAGGATGTTTTGGAGTAGCCAATAGAAGAGGAGCATATAGTGAAGACACCCAATAAAGAAAAGATATCAAGAGAAAGAAAGGAAGAAAACCATAGAATCTCAAAGATTATTGCATAATCCTAGATAGAATGTAGGAGCACTGACATCACAACATGGGAAGAAGAGGTCACAGGATAGGTACACTAGCTAGATGGCTTTGATGAGTGATATAGTAGAGGTCGAACCATACTTATTCGAGGAAGGAGTGAAAAAAATAGTATGGGATGATGCCATGGTAAAGGAATACGATCTCCTTGTAATAAACCGTGTTTCATAAGTGGTCCAAAGAGAAAAAGAAAACTCAGTAGTGGGTTCAAGATGGATATCTAAGGTGAAGCAAGGAACATAGAGAAGCATCGAGAAACATAAGGCCAAAATTGTGGGAAAGGGGTTCTCATAGGTGGAGATAATTGACTATGAGGATACATTTTCTCCAGTAAAAAGTTACTCTTATACCATATCAATTGTAGCAGTTACAACGTAGATGGGATGGAAGATCCATCAGATGGAGGTGAAGACAAAATTTCACAATGGAGGTGTACATTTAATGATGAGAAGGATTTTAGACCTTAAATAAAGATTCACATGTTTGGTGACTCAAGTGAGCGTTGTATGCATTGAAATAGGCACCATGTGCTTGGTACACTAGGATCGATAGCTATCTCATCTAGTTCGACTTCACCAAAAGTAAAGATGATGAAAACCTTTACCATATTGTTTTTTAAGGTCAATTGTTATTTATAGTATTATATGTTGATTATTTTATTTTAACTGGTGATGAGAAGTTGATGAGTTCTTGCAAATATGATCTTGCAAGATAACTAGAGATGAAGGAAATGGGACTCATGCATTATTTCATTGGTTTAAAAGTATGGCAAGGATATGGGGAATTATTTTCCTCTCAATGAAAGTATGCTAATGAGATATTGAATAATTTCATCATGGAGAGCATAAAACCCATGGACACTCCTCTAACAGGTAGTTGGAGGAAGGAGGATGGCACTTCAGGTGAGGAAGTGGAGGCTACTATTTATAGGTGCCTTGTAGGTTCACTTATGTATTTGGTGAAAAAATGATCATACATGTGTTATGAAGTTAACCAACTGAGTCAAGCAATTAGTAAGCCAACCAAAATGTATTGGAAGGAGGAAAAACGTATTGATATACCTTAGAGGCACTACTCAGTTTGGAATTTAGTACATAAGGATAGAGGGAGTGAAGCTGGAAGGCTTAGAAAATTTAGATTGGGGAGAGATTCCATTATACAGGAAGAGAAAATAAGGAAGAATTTTCAGTGTTGTGTTAAAAAAAAAATTCTTGGTACAAGAGGAAGTAGAGATATGTGGCACTCAACTCAGCAAAAACTGAATACATGGTTGTCAGTCAAGAAACATGTGAGGTGATTTAGATGAGGAAGATTATTGTTGGGTTATTTGGTTAGATGATCTATCCTACCGTGATTTAGTATGATAATTATATTTGTATCAAACTCTCTAAGAATCTAGTATTTCATGATCGATATAATCGTATCAACATCCTATATCACCATCTGTAGGATTCTGTGAAGAGGTGAATCATGTTGTTGGAATACATTCCTACAGAGAAATAAGATGCATATATTTTGACAAAGGAATTATCAAGAGGCAAAATTGAGTTCAATAGAGGCATTATTAGCGCTATATAATAATCCCTTTCTTGCTAAAAAGGAGTGTTGAAAATGCAACAAGAAATTCGTGATTTAGTTTTCCCTTAATTAAATTAGGAGAAATTTGAAATTCCACATGAACATAAAAATTGAATGAGTTAAATGAGGTGATATAGTTGTTATCATTCAATTCGCTTAGTTAATTTGATATGGGGCCATGAACTTGAGTTGTGTACAATGATTCTTAAATTTTAGGAGCTGAGGTTGAGTTAATTTGAGTTGTAAGAATTTAATTCAGTTAAATTGAGTTATGGTTAGTTACACTAGTTTCAGTTGTTGGAATAACTAATGGGAGGTCTAGAAGAGGGGTGTAACTTCAAATTTTAACCAGTGAACTGATCAATCAGCCTAAATTAACTCATGCATGCATGAAATTCAAGTTACCAAGTTGAGATTGGAGTTCAAGGGAATTGTATTATCAATTTTAAACTATTCCAAGTTTTAAAAATTATGCATGCAGTCAAATAAGGACCTAAAAGAATTGCACAATCCAGATCGAGGAATTTCCTAAATACTAGGGTATAATTCCTAGAGGAACAATGCAAGGAAGTAGTAGCTTGGAGGCTTCAAAAATTGGCTAATTTTTGGTCAAATTTAGTTAATCAGGAAAAGTATAGAAGATATAGATGCAGGGTGTGCTCAAGCTTCAACAAGCATATTGTATTCATCCAGATTTTTTGATTAATGCAATAAATATAGGAAGGGGTTTTAAGCAGTTTCTTTCCAATAGATAAATATTTGTGTATGCGTGTTGAATCATGATTCATGCTTTTGATATGTGTTATCTATCATAAGTTTTCTTTTGCATATGGGTAGAGTATATTTGAGTCTTATGTTTTAGTATATTACATGAGCAATTTTTAATGTACATTAAAATTCTACATGATGAAAGTAGAAGAAGAAAGATTTTAGTCCTTCACCAAAATCTAGCAAATGTTATTTGTAGAAACCAAAATGATCCATGTTAGATCATTAGATATTTTGCAAGCTATGATTATTCTTTTACATGGAAAAAGTGTAGGAATAAATTCAGAAGACCATTTTTATCAATGGGAACTAATTTGGAAAATTAGGGTTTTAAACCTTTTCGGAGCATTTTAAGGCAGAAAATGATATTTTACTTGGGTAAAGCCATGTCTTATTGGTTCCAAGTAATTTATTCATATTATACACATGAATACATTTCCAACAATGTAAGAATCATCTCGATAAGAGTTTGTATGGAAAATTTATGTCACTTATAAGTTAACCTTCCTATTGCAATTTCCATAATTCAAGATGATGCCACATAGGCCCCATTATTCATCCAAAGGGGGATACAAATATTTTAAATATGAATAATACTCTATAATATTGAACACTGTAACTCTAGTTCGAGTTAAATGACTGAATCCTAACCACCGAGAGGGTATTGGTTGTGGTATAATCTTTTATTTCTTCTTTTCCTTTTGATTTATTGGGTTATAAACCCTATAGGAGCATGAGCTATAGGTATAGGTTTAGAGTTTTTATGTATTCATCCCTCATATGGCTACGTCCATTTCACTGGGTCAAGATTTTCTCTGATTCTTCACTACCACTATCACGCCCTACAACTTTATAAGTTTCCATGGAATATTGTTGACTTGATAAAAAATTATATATATAAGGATTGTTTCCTCACATGGTTACTGTATCTTCTTGTGAATATTTTGTATCTAATTTTCACACTATCCCTTCAAATATCAAAGGCTATGTCTTCAACATGTGTGTTTATTTTGGAGGATTACACTTATGGATATATATTTTATTTGCGGACTCGATCAATGTTTATATTGGGGTTAAATTTATATCTATATTCCATATCAATGTTGTCTATGGTCGCTTTCTATATTTTTTTCAATTCATTTATATGTAGATGTGTTCCTGCATTATATTAATATATGGAAATATTTTTATATAGAGTTCTAACATGCGTTGATTTGTGTTATATTTTATTTACAATTATATCATTTAAATAATTACATTTCTTTAACTTAACTTAGAATTTGATGATGTCTTTCAACTGTGTAGAGTTATGGTGTTGGTACTCTTAATCTAGAATTGTATAAAAAGGCTAGGCTCCCTCTATATTCATATCAATTTGTACCAACTTCAACCTTTATCTCTATAAACCTAGGTTTGAGCTCTCTTTTGAATATGTGAGTGTAGAGAATTGTTTGGAAATTATATTTTTCATCCCATGCATATTCCTTTGCATTCCTTGAGGTAGTCGATCTAATGTAATCATTTTATTAATCACAAGGGAAATTCCCTTTCTTCTATTATAAATCTCCCATAGGGTTCCTCATCCAATCGATATCAAATTATTCACACTGTAATATTTAACAAGTGTAGCCCGTAACTGAGATCCCTTAAAGACTAGTTTATTCTAGTCAATATATACATCCATTATAATTTAATTCCTTATGGTTGTTAACACTTGATCCTAAGGGATTGGGTGAAAATGTACATTAATGTAAATATAAAATAAGGAAGTCTCACCGCCATGTATATGTTCATTTTCATCCTTAATCAAGTCATTTAGTCTTTTTGGTGGAGTTACCTCCTATCCTTATATGGTAACAGAGCGAGCTATATTCCCGAAATTCATACCTTTGTAACTCCCTCTTACTCATGGCAGTCCTGTTTCGTTACCTCTCTTTTGACTCCTAGCATAAATATCTCCTACCCTCTCCTTGTAGCACTAATTTGTAAACTGAATTACTTACTCATTTCGTGGATTATATAGATTCTCCTCTCAACTCACTGATTAATACTTGGGACCGAAGCATTGCAGATGTTGTATATTTCATGCCAGACCATTATTCTGGTAGCAACACACCAACAGAAAATCCTAACTCGGTCCCTCAACCTTGGGCCTCTTCGTCCCTCTCTCCGACTACGTTATTCCCTCACTACTCACTACCCAAATTTCACTCCTCCTCTGAACTGTACAATTGACCTGTATCACTATACCACTGCACGTTTCGTCCTCCCACAACTCCAACATTGGTTCAACTATCCCACAATCCTTAGGTCTCATATGCAGTCGACTCTAGCCCACTGCTCAAAGTCTCTGCCTTCCATGGCTCTCCTATGCACTGTCCACTTGGGCCACACCCCTCAACCTCTAATAACAGTCAGTCTCTCCCCCTCTCTACCCCTTGGACCTCCCCTGACAACCCTTCACTCCTTCCACTTAGGCCTTCCTCTCTAACAGCCTACCACATCTATCGACCCCTACCACCTCCGTTGGCCCCTACCATCCTCGATGGCCCCCACCACTCCCATCAACCCCTACCATATTTTTCTACCCCCACCACCTCCCATCTGCCCCTTCCACTTGTGTTAGTTATTAAATCCCCAAGATAATGCCTCCCCTTAGCCCGACTCCCAAAGAAAATAACTCCCCCAAGTATTATCTCCACTAGTCTGGCACCCCCAAGCTCGACCTCCCCCAATTGTCAACTCCCCTAGTTAAAACCTCCCTAAGATAATACTGACCCCAAATATTACCTCATATCTTGACATATTGTCTATGGTTACTTTCTATAAGAAGCCTTGATAAAATTGAAAGAAATCTGCACAATCTTATGTGTTGTTTATAGAAAGAATAGGTGTCCTTCTAATGCAATTAGAAACAAATCTCCTTATGAAATGTGGCATGGCCACATTCCTTTGGTAAGTATCTTAGGGTATTTGGTTCCATATTTTATGATTTTATACCTAAGGAACATAGAAATAAACTTGTTGCAAGATGTTGACAAATGTATCTTCTTAGGCTATTCCATTACCTCCAAAGAATATGGTCTTAATGATGAATTTAAAAATAAGTTTATAGTATCTAGAGATGTAATATTCCTTGAATATTTCAAGACTAGAAAATTTGTTGAGAAACAACTTTATCATTTGTATAGATTCGCACATGCAAAGTCATTTCAAAAATTTGATAATCATATTCCATATCTTGAAGGGGGGATTCCTATACTAAATCAATATTGGAATTGTCTTCCGAAGCACTCTCTTCCCCACATGAAGAACCAACCACGGATGACACTTTGAGTGATGTGATTGATATAATTGGGAGACTAAATCTTGATTCAATCCCAACTCAATCAAAAGAGTAGCCTGGGCTATATTAGAAAGTTCCTCCAAAATGGCTGACAAAGACACTGGAATTTTTTTTTCCTGATGAGGTTGGAAAGATAGGAACATGAAGTTCGAAAAATAAAAATGGAGGTGATGTAGATGATTCTAATTCACCTATTGATATGGGTGTTTCTTATAACTGGGAATTGAATTTGTCTATAGATATTCAACCAAATTCCTTCAAAGAAGTCGCTTCTCATGATGAATGGAATGAAGCAATGCAAAAGGACTATGATGCCTTGATAAAGAAGGGAACTTGGAGGTTGGTTGATCCTCCATTGGGAACCAAACCAATTGGCTTCAAGTGGGTCTACAAGAACAAGTAGAAATTTGATGGCTCACTTGACTACCACAAATCTAGGCTTGTGGAAATTTTTTTTGCATATAAATAAGGGGTCAATTATGAGGAGACATTTTCTCCCATAGCAAAATGGGCTACCATCTTGACACTATTTTTCTTAAAAAATCATAATGGTTGGAAAGAACATTATATGGATGTAAAAACATCTTTCCTTAATGGGGATCTAAAGCAGAATGTATGTATTTCCCATCCAGAAAAATTTCTTGTGAAGAACCAATAACACAAAGTATGCAAGCTTATAAAATCCTTGTATGGCCTTAAGCAAGCACCGCGAGCCTGGTATGAGAAGTTAACTAAGCACTTTCTAAAACTTAACTTCAAACATTATGATATTGATGATGTAGCTTTTTTTTTCAATCATTTTGGAAAAACAGTTGTATATCTTGTGGTGTATGTCGATGAGATTTTGATGACAAGGAACAATGAGAGTTATATTGCATCCATAGATAAGGAATTGAAGAAGGCTTTTGAAATGACTGATTTCAGCGATGTTAACTACTATATTTTTATTGAAGTGACTCAACATCCTAAATTTACATTTCTCTCTCAAAATAAGTACATTGGAGATATGTTGAATAGGTTTGGCATGGCTGGGTGCAATCCTTTAACCACTCCAATGGAAAAAAAACTTGAATCTCACATACATTGAAGGGAAATAATTTCAGTATGCAATGAAGTATACACAACTTGTAGGAAGTGTAATCTACCTAAATACTACCAGAAAAGACATCTCATTTTATATTGGAATCCTCTCGAGGTTTATGGAAAAACCTTGTGAAGGACATTGGTTTGGTGCAAAAAAGAGTTTTAAAGTACTTGAAAAGGACTCAAGACTTTCAACTCAAATATACACAGGTGGGCAACCTCGTCTTGATTGGATACTCTGATTAAGTCTTTTATGGAGAAAAAGATCTTTTATGGAGAAAAGGAAACTAGGGTATATAATTCAGGTTATGCTATGACTCTCAGATCAGGAGCTATCTGTTGGTGATCACGCAAATAATCGGTTTCAGCAGATTCCACAACTGAGGTATAATATGTGGAAGAAGCTCAAGTGACAAAGGAAATTTTGTGGCTCAAGAAAATCCTGGAAGATTTGCAGATGAAACAAATGTATTCAACTCCACTCATTACTAATAACACTTCTGCAATAATGTTGGCCAAGAAACAAAACTTCTATGATCAAATGAAGCACATCAATATAAAATACTATCTGATTCGACATCATGTTGAGGACGTAAAAATCCATCTATGTCATTGTTCCAAAAATGAACACATTTCAAACATCTTCACCAAAGTGCTTGAAAGAGAAAAGTTTGAAAATTTGAGAATGATTATTGCACTCACCAACATCCCTTTAGATTAAGGGGGTGAATCTTGAAACCTAATCCTAAGGGATTGGGAGAAATTATACATTAATGTAAATAGACAAAAAAGAAGTTTAAGAGACACTGGGAAATGAATCCCAGGACTCTTGCCTCCATGTATATATTCATGTGCCTCCTTAATCAATTCATTGAGTATTTTTGGTGGAGTTACCTCATGGCCTGACAATGGTTAATGTTTAACCCATTAAGTTGGATATATTGAAATATAGAGCTCCTTTTTAATCCCAAATACATATCCAGTCATGGGTAACTTGGTACTAATTTAATATTTTCTGGGGAGTTAGGAAGTCAGTCGCCCCTAACAGCTATGTCGAATAAGTGGTCCTTACACAAAATTCTATATACTTAAAGTATTATCATGAATTTGTACTATCTAATGCTTATCTTCACTTATAACTTACAAACAGAACATTCTAGTTCACACAGGATTAAAAATACAATTTTTTCTTTGATGATCCCTCTTAAATGTCAATTTCTCTCCTACGCACTTAGAATATAACAACCAGGAACATGGCTACAAAAAAAATTACAATCAAGTGTGCAAATCTAACTCTATCCACACATAGATACATTCAATTAGTTACAGAATTTTAGTTTTCCACATATACTTTTCTTTAATTCCTCTATAACCTGATGGTAGTGGTAAATTTCCATGAACTCTATAATATCAATAGACATTTGTTATGATAATTACTCATATAGGACTCAAATATTTGCAAAATATTTTCTTGAATGTATAAATAAATTTTTTATTATGTTTTGTGAGATGGTATTTAACTCCATGGGTGTACATGAAATATGCATATACTGAAAACTAGTAAAATAAAAACATTTATAACAGAGACTTGATGGTTATACATATATATATCTGAAATCGCACACAAATTTCATTCATAATTAAACAACGTTCATAACATGTACCATTCCACATCGATCAAAGAAAATAACCAGAAATATAATTTTAATCACTAATTGGGGAAAAAACCAGGAATTGAGCACGTTCCTCACAATAAAAATAATTACATCACCATAAAAATATAAGCATGCCTTCCATAGCCATTCAATAAAATACTAAGTCCATACCTCAAAATAGTGAATTCTAAAAGAAGAAAATATAGGGCTTCTACATGCAGGATAGAAAATCAATGAAGGTTCCTATTCATGTAGGTGTAAAGTTATATGTCCTATTCAGGAAGAGGAAAATGACATGTCTGATGTTCCATATGAAAGTGAGTTTTTTAGCTGAATGTATGCAATGGTCTGTACTAGACAAGACATTTCACATGGAGTGGGAGCAAGGTTGGAACTTGAATTCCTCATTACCCTTCAAACAATTTCTTTTTTACATTTTGGGCTTTTATGATTCTTGTCATGAAATTTTATGCTTAAAAGTTTTCCCTTCAACCCTAATGTTTTGGAATAATTTAACCCTTCACCAATAAAGATTTAATTAAAAAAATACCTTTTTATTCTAAATATTTTCACATGTTTATCATAAGACAAAAAAACAACATGACCAACACAAAAATTACTTATTCAATCATGAATTTTATTTAACTCACTTACTGGCAGGATCGAGGGCTCGCAAACCATCTAGATTCCACTTATCAGTTCTTCTACAAAAAATAATATACAAAAACCATGCTCAAATATAGAAATCTATTTTAGTCACCCTTGGGTTGCCATTAGTACAATCAATCTTCTTGTATTTCACTATTCCCAATTTGAATTTTTATCAAAGCATTTAAATGTTGCAATTTCAGTAAAAATGAATGGAATATTACTACACAATTATCATAAATGTAGATAAGGTCATATTTTAGCAATATACCTTTTTTATGTTGGGTTTATTTTCTTACATAAAAATTTATATTTAAAACTATCAACGTATTAACATTCTTAATACTTGCTTATGTGAGCTAAAGTTTTTCTTGTGAAAACCGGAAGAGGGGATCCACTGAGCGAGTAAATTTGTGCTACCATATTACTCAACCTATTCGTTGGTTCCTTTGAGAGGTTATTTTCCATGGAGTGCTATGTAGGTTTCTAAATTTAAAAATTTCAAAATCATGCACTACTATTTAGAGAAGAAATGTTTCATGAGCTCTGAGAAGCTTCCATGTAACCATCCTATCAAGAATGAAATTTGACTTAGAACTGGAATTTGGAATTTGAATAGTGCTTACAATAGTATATAGGTAGGATTGGTTTGTTGGTTTTTTGAATTTTGTTCAGATATTTTCTCAACAATATTCTCTTTGTTTTAAGTCTGTTGGATCTCATCAACACTATTTATGTGGCTTGTAATTTGGTTTCAAGTGTGATATACGAATAACTTTGTGTGCACTATTTTTTTTCCTCAAAATTCTTATTCCATATCAGAGCCAATATGGGTTTGAGTCCCTCAAGGGAGGGCCCAAGATTCTGGAATAATTTTGAATAATTAATTGTTACGTTGTACATAGGTTAGCCAGTGATGGGTTAGTGAGTAAGGATATATATCTTTGCGTGTGAAATATCATTGTTAGTATTTGAAAAAGGTAAGAGCTGCCAACAAATATTGTGTGACTATTCCTTTCAGTATCTTCTTTTGTGTGGAAGAGGCCAACCCCGTGTGGAGCATGTATTAAACTATTTCCATAACAATGTCTAAATTTTTTACTTGAAACATCCTTGAGAGAAAGCGTGTAAACTACACCATAAAGGGGGAACCATTGATTTTTTAGGACGAAGTGGCTGGATGAATGATTGAACAAGCGACATATTGATAGAAATGAGATTTTTTATAATTATTAGGATGTAAACGTGTCATCATTTCTAATGTGGATGGAACTGCACTTGTTTTACATTTGAGGATCAAATAAGACTAGTTGATCAGAAATTTATTTTCTTCGTTATAATAGTTATATTCACAAATTCAACATCAATGTTGGCCATCAAAACTTTTTTTTTTTTTTTGTTGGTTTTTCTTTCATGAAGAGAGGGATGTAATCCATGAAGATACAAGCAACCTATTTTCTATTCAATTTATAATTTTTCTATGCATTCTAGGTAATAAACAAGAGGCAGGGAGATTCAAGATGGAAATCCTGATCTGTCAGCATGAGAAATTTCACAAAACCTAGTTCCAAATCAAATCAAAGGGTGAATTCAACACTACCTTTGATAGAAAATTTTCTCCAACATTCACTGAGCAGCTTATGGGTGGAGGCATGGACTATAATTCAACACAGGAGGCCCCGCAAAGATCCATAGATGGCATGAGGGAGAGAAAAAATCCTCAATGAAGTGTCTCTACATAAATTTATATATCCAACTGAATGGTTCATCACATGATCGCTTCGTTGGGAAGTCATTCCCAACCAATACAATCGATGATAGCATTGAAGTGGAAAATAAGGAGAGGAGGAGATGTAGTACTGTGTTCGAGTGTTGAAGTAAATCTTGATCATAGGTTTATTGCTAACATTTTTCATGGAAGCCCTTCTTTTCCTTTTGAGTTTATATAATAAACATATTAATTATGGTCAATTTAATATGGAAGTGTGAAATTATTAGAATTGACCACTTTAACAATTAAACTTTGTGAAGAAATTCCATGATGAAGATTGATTTTATATTTACTCAAATGACATCAGATACATTCAAGAATTTGTTGTTGTAATATTTAATTAGTTTTAATTATTTATGTAAAAAGTGTAGAACCAATTAAATTAACAAAGTAGTATAATTAAATTAATGGTTCTCTATGTTCTTCGGTGTCAAGAGAACATATCACTAATTTTACTGTAAGAATCTGTGATACACTGGTGGATCTTGTTGTGCTTCAGGATTCAATAGCATCAATTACAAGTTACTTTATGAGGTCCCTATGTGTGATAAAGCTCAGTTTCATAATTTACTGTGGGATACACTTAGTACCTAGAAAACTCATCTATATGCCTATAAAAATATAGTTCACTACATTTTTATAGATGAGAGTTTCTCCATACGGTGGTCTAGTATCGAGATTGTCCTTCGAGTGATCAAAAAATGTCAAATATAAAACGTTTTTCAACAATGGCCAGATGTGTTTATGTTTTAAATGGAGTTCAAGTGACAACTTGAAGATGAGGTGGTGAATAAAAAGAGATTCTTGCGAGATTCCATAGTGGATGTATGTTGATGAATAAAATCGAGACAAATGTGACTATATGTAATTTATGATCCTTATAATAAAATTTGTAATGATGTAATGAAAGCATTAAATGGCGGTCTTGAAATAACACTTACAATAGTATATAGGTAGGATTGGTTTTATTGGTTGTTGGATTTTTGTTGAGAGATTTTCTCAACAATATTCTCCTTGTTTGGAATATGTTGGATCTCATGAACATTGTTTATGTGGCTTGTAATTTGTATTTAAGTGTGATGTAAAAAAAAATTCCTGTGCAATATGTTTTTTTAACAAAATTATTATTTTTGTTAGTTGAATGATAGTTGAAACACAGTGATAGGATAATGTGTTGCATCCATAATGTAAAAATCTGAAACATTCATGATCCTTGATTTACTTAATAGTGACTCCACAATGTCATTTTTCTCTTGAAGATCAACCACATGCATATTTTCTTCTATGTGTGCTTTTAGCATAGTTTGGATATGTGGTTTGGATGAATATTTCATGCTCTTAAGATAGTTATGTATATCAATAATTTGTAGCTGATTCTATCTCAAAATTCTAGTATCTTTTGCCTACACCCTTGCTTTATAATAATTTTACCCAAAGAATCATGCATTCACTCTTCCAACTACCTAATGCTTTGAAAAATGACCACATAATAATTAATATTTTTGATAATTTTAAATGACTACATACCCAACGTTAATCACTTCATCACATTTATTATTTATATTATAATTTTTTTTTCACCATTTTAATTTATATATTTGTTTTTCACATTGCTACTTTATAAACACTATTAAACCAAAAATTGAAAATTCATGTTTCATGTGACGAAAACCAGAAGAGGAAAAAGCATGATTCATATGCTAAAACCCACAAAAAAATTAAGCTTTCCATTTTCTGCAATGCCTTTAGAAGGTACGAACAAAGAAAATTGAAGATGTATTCCCTTAAATTATTTAATTAATTGTGCGTACAGAGACGAACAAAGAAAATTGAAGATGTATTCCCTTAAATTATTTAATTAATTGTGCTTGTACATAAGAGACATCCACTTGAGTTGAAGCAGTACAATAGTTATATACTTTTCCATGAGAGTCTAAATTTCTTTCAAGAGCTTCTTCATTTCCTTCAAATGTCATAAATTCACAAATTTAGAATTTTATTAATTTTGAACAATCTTTCCCTTTGTCACCTGTGTATAATTAGTAGAGTGAAAATTAATTACATTTCACAATTTATTTTGTTTGACCATAAACAAGTATTGGAATTTAGACACTATATAATTTTCTTCATATATCATTTCAGATGATCGACCACATTTCTTTCCATGCTATAAGGAAAAGTAAGGTACGTAGAAAAAATAATTTACAATATTAGGAAAACTATTGCACATGGGAAGAAACAAAATAGAGGTTAAATCCTTATTAACATCACGCTAAATTTGATTGATGTAAGTTTTGTCTAATTAAACATATTGATCTCCTATTTTAGTCAGTTGAATCTTCAACTACTTTAATTTTTCAAAGGTAAAAATTCTCAAATTTCAATAGGCTAACTTTCATGTTGATTTGAGCAATCAACAATATTGTCATAACTGAGATTGTTAGTGTTGAACACCTAATCCTCTATGGGTAGGTGTGGAAGGCAAAGAGTCACAAAGGAGTCCAAGTGACCTTGGAAGATGAATTCAAGAGTCACACCATTGTATTATAAATTTACATCTATGGTGAATAATATGAGCATCTCATGCTTATATTTCTATGTGTGTGTTTAGTTTCGTCATACACCATGTGTGTGTTTTAACATGGTATCAAAGCTAGTGCATTCTTAACTTCCTTAGTGTTATTTGTGCCATTATTTTTGTGGCCATTATATACCTGTGCCTTTTCCTTGTTTAGGACTTTTCCTCTGCCACTTCTTCAGTTCCTCATATGGAAGATTGTTAGAAGAAACACCCTCCATAGAATGGATAGTAGGTAGTCTTGTCTTGAATTATAATGCTGGCATGTCTACTATATTACTTGCATAACATTTTTTTCCCTATCATATTTGACTCTCACTCTTGCGACCTGTTGGGAATTAAATTTTTTTATCAGGCCTATTCAGATTCATTATGCGTTGTAACGCTTGACCTGACCTCTACACTTATGCATTTCCTCTGCTACATCGTTGAGCTTGTCATTGTTAGCGTACATTCCTTGTGAAGCATATTTGTTGTTCTGTGCATGCATTACATTTCTGAACATCAATTCCACACCTGGGGGTGGTCACAGAGCCTTGTGATGGATCTAACATGACTATGTTGAGTAGTGATTTCAGATGACGTGGAAAGGATAGATACAAAAGTCCTGAAGCTGGAATTGGTGTTCTCTGGCTCACACTTGGATTAGAATGCTGGTGAAGGCTTGGAATTCTCTGGCTATGGTGAACGCTTGGATTTCTCTTGCTACGTCAAAGAGTTGTTTTTTTGGGTGGAGGTCGATTGTGGAGTTGACCAATGGACAACGTGTGAAACACTGTGAGATGGAGTGTGCTACTGTGAGAAGGACACTAGCCATTATTTTAAAGCATTTTCAATAGATTCAAGTGATTCTGAAAGTCAAGTTTACATTTTTGTGATAGTAACTACTGAGTTGGTATCTCATCTTTCTGAGCATGTTCTTGTATGGGCGTGAAGACATTCTTGGGAATTTTTTCTAGGACCCATCATCAAATACTCGTGCCTCAATGAAACTGGGTGGTCAATTTGAATAATAACCCTACAGAAGATATCGGAGAAGGTGAAAAGTCACCCTACAGAAGATAAATGTAAGCACTAATAAAAAATATAGATGCATTAATGTGTATATTCGGTGTGATTTCCTGTTCGTAGGTCATGAAACTGAGAATGAAACTGGATTTAGATTCATTTGGTGCACAACTCATATCCCAGATAAAATTGTGTTGTTTGATGGGTTGAACAACAATGAAATGGTGCAACGGGTTGAATCATTGTTGAACGATTGCAGTTTTGATGGTCTTCATTGCTACATTGAAAGGTGTATACGTGTGAGGTATCTCCATAAAGTGTGTTGTGATGCGTTGTGAACCCAAATCTGACATTCCATAAGGGAGCAATGCCATAGTTTTCCTGGTTTCTACTACGAGTTGCACACTAGTCATTGTTTATGGGTGCATTCATTATCTTTTGTTTGTTGAACTAAGACAAAGGAATTATAAAAATAAAATTCCACAATGAGTTATATGGTTGCAGTGTTTTAACACTTAACGTATATTCGATGAATCACTGAGATGCATTGAGCCAATTATACGAGCGTCGTTGGTTTGACCTGGTCTTTTATGTATGATGAATTACGTTGAATTTTGTGCATTGAAGTCTAGATAGTAAACATCAAAAAGGAAAAGCTTCAGAGATATCCACAAAATGCACGAGAAAAGATAGAATTTTTGCAACATTTAAGAAGCCACATACAATTTTGTGACTAATAAAACTTGCAGAGGAAGCCCAATGCACTAGTTTATTTGATTGTATTATTCCATAGTTCATTTCATTACTAAGCCACATTCTCCATGTTGTAGCATAATTTCTTCTCAGAGGGGTCGAGTGGAACTTGTTGGAGAATATGGGTGCTTGTAGCTAAAGGATTCATTTGCCTGTGGACATTTCTATTTACCTCTAAAATTGTAACGGTTCTTTGAAGAAGAGAGAAATCATTTTCCTTAAAGGGTTATTGCACAACGGTTTTTGCTGCACATTTACAAAATATTTTGCAGTGACATTGTATTGCACTAACATTGTGAGTGGTATTGCTTCTTAGTTCATAGTTGCAGTTAGTGATTGAAGTGAAACTTTGAGTTGTTGAGAAAAATGGCTAAAATCAATGATGCATTATAGTTGTTGCATAACCTCATTCATTCCACTGTTCATGATATGGTAAAAATGAGCAAGAACACTCTTTTTAATATTCAAACTTGCATGCAAGATGCACAAGACAAGATTGAGTTTTTGCAGTTGGAGTCTTAGCTTCAGCAAGATGAACTTCAGCAAAAGATTCATCATTTTGAACCTGTTTCTGTTCAGAAAATTGAGAAGGACTCCCATCAGAAGCAAGAATATAAAGTTGCAGTCGATTCACATTTAGTTCCTTGTACAAGAGCAGATTTTCATGCAGATGCAAAAGCTTAGTTTGCACTTCCCAAGCCCATCATCAGACCTTGGGAAGAGCTTGTCCATAAAAAGCACAGAACTAGTCTTGGATATGACAAGGAGTTTTCCTTTCATATTCTAGACTACTCCAAGCCCATCAAATTTCAGAGTGTCGGAATTCTTCATGACAGTTTACATTCAATTGTTCCAGATCCTGCTCCACTTCCACAACAACAACAACAGATTGTAAAATGCCAACACTGTGATCGAGTTGGCCATATGAAAGATCATTGTTTCGATCTTCACCCATGAAAGCACTGTGGTCGGCACAACCATTCTTCACACATATGCTTTAGAAACAAGCCTCTTGTAAGAAAAATGGTTCATCTTGGATGGATTGCTTCTTGGCAATGGGCATCAACAGTCAAGAAGATGTTTAAGTTGCATGTTAGAACTTGTTCTCGAATATTGAACAATCTTGTAGCTGAGTTTTCGCCATCATCTCACCTTGTACCTGATAGGGGGGGAAAATGGTGGTCATATACAAGCTTCGACGCTACATCAAGCGAGCCTGAGCCACAATCTCTCATTCCATATTTAGAGTTGTAGCCAGAGACACAGCAGTTCAAGCGAGCCTGAGCCACAACTCGTCATTCCAGATTCAGATTTGTAGCCAGAGACACAACAGTTCAAGCGAGCCTGAGCCACAACCTGTCGTTCCAGATTCAGAGTTGTAGCCAGAGACGCGGATGCCCATGAGCATGCCTTTGGTTGATGTACAACCTTAAACCATCCATGTGAGGTTGATATTATTCCTCTTTTAGAACACTTCCTCTAGCAGAAGACTTCAGCTTATTGCCAGCTTTGGAAGAGTTCCGAGAATTGCATCAAGAATTCTAGTGTTGGTGGTCATCCTTAAACCATCACAAGTTGTAGACTTCCCTTCTTTTAGGTTGAAGGTCTCCCTCTTCAAATATGAGGGACACTTCCTCTAGTAGAATCCCTCAGCTTCTTGCCAGCTTTGGAAGAGTTCTGAGAACTGCAATAAGCGTTGCGTTCCAGTGTTGTTGGTCATCCTTAAACCACCTTTTTATGCCAACATTTCAGAGAGCTGATTCAGCTTAAGTGTTGCCATGCATATTTTGCGGATTTGTATTACAACTCTCTTTTTGGACTCACACATAACCCTTCAGATTAAGGGGGGGAATGTTGAACGCCTAATCCTCTATGGGTAGGTATAGAAGGCGAAGAGTCACAAAGGAGTCCAAGTGACCTTGGAAGATAAATCAAAGAGTCACACCATTGTATTATAAATGTACATCTATGGTGAATAATATGAGCATCTCATGCTTATCTTTCTATGTGTGTGTTTAGTTTCTTTATACACCATGTGTGTGTTTTAACATATAGGTCCCTATATTACTAGTTTAGTCCATTTTTATTATTAGTGTAGCCCCCTTATTGTTATTGTTGTACCCCTGTAACCAAAATATTGTTATTATTGTGCCCTTACATCATTATTGTTAGGTCGGCTAGGATTATATTGTGGCCCCATGGACTCCTATATATAGAAGGAGATTTTGGTCATTTGTATCATCCATGTAATGTTCATTTATTGGATTTATTGGAGGTTTCCCATTCGAATTGGCTGAATTTTAAGGCGTTGATCTCTCTTTCCTTTTATTTTAGGAGCTTGTTTCATAACATTTGGTATCTGAGCTTTGGATTCTAGGGTTTCACTGCTCCAAAAATGTCATTGTGGAATTTTTTCTATAACATTTTTTTCTACGAATGTTCAAAAGCTTAAATATTTACAACGCGAAGCCTAAATCCTAAGGAACGTTGTGGAAAAATTTGAGATCTTGGTTCGCAATATTTTCGGAGATATTATCATTGGAAGTTAGGGCTTTTTGTAGGCTCCTGGATTTAACCTAAATAAGTCATCGTGGTATTTGCGCTATAACGTTTTTTGTACGAGGGTTTAGAAGCTGATATTTTTACAGAGCGAATTAAAAGTACCGAGGAAAAACGTGGAAGAATTTCACTGCTTGATTCTCAATATTTTCATAGATATGATCTGTGGAAGTTAGGGTTGTTTAAGGCTCCCGAATTTCATCTCAAAGAGGTGACCGTGGGAAAATCATCATAACTCTCTCTCTGAGCATCGGATTGGAATTATGTAAAAAGTGGCTGCAAGAACACGGACATTAGTTTCATGTATATCCATTTCAGAGCCAAAGGAGAAACCAATGACACGTGGTATTCCCTACAAGTTATCTCTACTAAACCAGTCCATAATTAAGTCATTGTGGGAGATTGGGCATAACATCGTCTTGAAGAATCCAAATTAGGTCAGACTTGTGAAATTTGAAAGAAGCTTTAGAGGGCTACTACAGGGCCTAATTTTAGATATTTAAGATCCAAAATCATAGAGATAATTCAATTTCAATATCGAGCTCCTCAAAAGAAAGAAAAAGGTGTGTATTGTTTTTCGAATTGCATAAGTCTTGTTTGAAAAATCAGTTTGAATTGATTCCAAGGGAATATTGTAGAATAGATATTAGTATTGGGTTCTAAAAATGCCTCCTAAAATAATTCAACACCCATTAAGCCTTTTGAAGGCTCTACTATGACTCATGAAGAATAAGAATGGCAACATGACATATCAAAATTACAAGACCAAGTGCACCAAATTTCGCTCTCGCAAAGAGAAAAAAAAAATGAAATGGAAGTTTTGAAGAAAGGAATGGAAGCTAAGATGGATGGCATGGAAGCTGGCATGGAATTGACTTAAGCAAGAAAATTTGAATGTAAAATTATTGTGACAAGGAAGCCTACCACTCACATATATAAAGATGGAAGTGTTACTATTGTTGTGATAGGAAATACACTAAAGGTCATAAGTGTGCTGAGAAGAAATTATTTTACATAGATTGTGAGGGGGAAGAAGAAAATGAATCAGAATATTAAAAAGAAGAGGATATAGACTAGGAACCAACCCTAGAAGAGGAAGAAATGAGTCTGACCATAGCGTGTAATGCATTGGCAGGAATTACCACTTCTCAAACTCTCAAGATAGAAGGACATATCAAGAATAAAAAGGTAATAGTGTTGATTGATTCAGGTAGTACCCATAATTTTTTTCATTGTAAGGTAGCCAAGGAATTTAATTGTTTCCTATACCCAGCACCAGAATGTCAAGTGGTGGTTACAAATGGAGGAACTATAAATTGCTCTAGAAAATGCAATAATATCAAGCTAACCATGGGGGAATATGTATTGAATATTCCAATGCTTTCCATTCCAATGGGAGGTGATGATGTTGTACTAGGAGTACAATGGTTACAATCTTTGGGGATGGTAACACTTATTTTTCAAGAACTTTTCTTGAAATTTTTTTTAGAAGGAAAGGAAGTTGAATTAAGAGGTATCGCAGGGAGGTCGGGAAAGATAATAAGCTCTAATATCATGAAAAAGCTTCTGAAGAAAGGAAAACGAGGCATAATTGCACAATTATTCTCACTAGAAGTTCCAACATCAAAATAATATATCTTTGCAGATCTTCAAAAAGTCTTGGACAATCATTCCAAGGTGTTTGAAACTCCCAAAGGAATCCCACATATTCATAATCATGATCATGCTATTCATTTGATCCCAAGAAGTGTTCCTCCAAACATAAATCCTTATAGATATCCTTATGTCAAAAAGTGCAAAATTAAACGTATGATTGCAGAAATGTTAGAGGCTGATATAATTCAACCAAGTCAAAGTTATTTCCTTGATCCAGTAGTATTGGTGCACAAGAAGGATGGATGATGGCGCATGTGTATGGATTATAGGGAGCTCAATAAGCTCACTATTAAAGATGAATTTCCCATTCCCGTGATTGATGAATTATTGGATTAATTACATGGAGAAATTTATTTTACCAAGTTGGATCTTCGTTCAGGATATCATCAAATTAGAATGAATATTGAAGATATTCTGAAAACAACATTTTGAACTCATGAGGGTCATTATGAATTTTTTTCATGCCTTTTAGCCTTACCAATGAACCTTCTACATTTCAAGGGTTGATGAATTCCATTTTCAAACCCTTCCTTAGAAAATTTGTGCTAGTATTTTTTGAGGATATACTAATCTACAACAGGTCTTAGAAGGATCATGTTCACCATGTTGACAGGGTGCTCAAACTATTGTAGGAGAAAAAATTATATGCAAAAACATCCAAATTTTTCTTTGGAGTACAAGAGGTGGAATATCTGGGTCATATTGTATCTCACGAGGGTGTTAAGGTAGTCCCTAATAAAACTAAAGCCATTAAGGAATGGAAAGTCCCCAAAACAATAAAGAAGTTGCAAGGATTTATTGGGTTAACAGGGTATTATCACAAGTTTGTTAAGAATTATGGGAGAATAGCAGCACCTCTAACAATATTATTGAAGAAAGATGCATTTTCATGGACTCCTGAAGCAACTAAGGCCTTTGAACATCTTGAAGATTAAATGTGCCTAGCACCGGTCTTAGCTACGCTACACTTCACAAATTTTTTTATTGTGGAATGTGATGCCTTAGGAAATGGAATTGTAATTGTTTTAATGCAAGAAGGAAGCCCCATTTCTTTTGAAAGTCATCCAATCAAAAGAAAACATTTACAGAAAGCTATTTATGAGAAGGAAATGTTAGCAATAATACATGGACTAAAGAAATGGCGACCTTACCTAATGGCAAGGCACTTCAAGGTAAAAAATATTCGTGATAGTCTTAAACACTTTTTGGAAAAAAGAATATCTTCAGAAGAGAAACAAAAATGGGTCACAAAGATGTTGGGTTATGACTTTGAAATAATATACAAAAAAGGGAAGCTAAATGTTGTTGCAGATGCACTCTCAAGAAAAAATTAGGAGGTGGAAGCATTGCTTTGTGCCTTTTCTATTATCCAACCAGATTGGATAACTGAAGCAAGGGATGAGTGGAAGAAGGATGAAGAAGTGTGGACACTCATTCAAAATTTGTAGCAAGATCCTAGTATGTATCTTATACAGTTAGCTAGAAAAATGATTCCTTATGGTACAAATATTGCTTATATCTTTGTAATAATTCCAAGCTAAAACAAAATATTCTTTTGAAAATGCACGCTTATCCTTTAGGAGAACACTCAGGATTTTTAAAAACTTACAAAACAGTGAAGAAATAATTTTTTTGGGATGGCCTTAAATCTAATATTCAAAAGTTTGTAGCGGAATCTTTGGTTTTCTAGAAAAATAAAGTTGAGAAAATTAAGACCACGGGTCTTCTACAACCTTTATCCGTTCCAAGTCAACGTTGGGAGGAGATTTCAATGGATTTTATCACAGGTTTACGTATGTCCGAAGGAAAGAGTGTCATCAAGGTGGTAGTTGATAGAATTACCAAGTATGCACAATTTTGTGCATTATCTCATCCATTTAAAGCAAGTACAATTTCTACTACATTTATGGACACAATTAAAAAGCTACATGGAAACCAAAAGATTATTATGAGCGATAGAGAACCCATTTTTACTGGAAATTTTTGAACGGAGTTATTTTCTTGTATGGGTAGTCAACTAGCTCATAGCTCATCTTATCATCCTCAATCCAATGGTCAAACTGAGATAGTGAATAAATGTTTGGAAGGATATCTTCGTTGTTTTATATCTGATAAACAAACAAAATGGGTCAAGTGGTTACCTCTCGCTGAATGGTGGTATAACACTTCCTTGCATACTGCGGAAAAAATGACCCCATTTATGGAACTTTATGGATATAATCCACCGTCCATCACATCATATTTAAGAGAAAATTCTAAGGTTCAAGCAGTGGAATATCACATCAAGCATCAACAAGAAGTTCTCCAACTCTTAAAGTATAACCTAAATTTGGTAGAAAATCGAATGAAACAACAGGCAGATCAACATCGCATCGAGAGAAGTTTTGATGTAGGAGATTGGGTATTTTTACAGCTACAACCATATAAACAAATGTCCCTCAAGCAAGCTAAGAAGGATAATAAGTTATCTCCAAAGTAATATGGCCCATGCAAGGTGTTGCAAAATATTGATACTATGGCATACAAATTGGAGCTTCCTTCTTCTTCGCGGGTGCATCCAATTTTCCATGTTTTATTCATAAAGAAAGTTATAGGTGAAAATCTTCCAGTTCAAACAATATTTCCAGAAATTGATGAGGAAGGAAAAATCATATTGGAACCTAAAGCGGTCATAGAAACAAGAACTTGACAGCTACGAAATCGATCAATTTCAGAGTATCTCATCAAGTGGAAGAACTTACCCACTAAAGATTCTACATCGGAGGATGAGAATTTTATACAGAAGCACACAGAGCTACTCAAGCATTGAGGACAAGACTGTTTTGAAGGAGAGGGGCATGTTAGGTCCCTGTATTAGTAGTTTATTCCCTTATTGTTATTAGTGTAGCACCCTTATTGTTATTGTTGTAACCCTGTAACCCCAATATTGTTATTATTTTTCCCTTACATTATTATTGCTACGTTGACTAGGATTATATTGTGGCCCCATAAACTCCTATATATAGAAGGAGGTTTTGGTCATTTGTATCATCTAATAATTGTTCATTTATGTAATGTATTGGAGGTTTCCCCCTCGAAGTGGTTGATTTCTAAGGCGTTGATCTCTCTTTTCTTCTATTTTTGGAGCTTTTTTAATAACATAGATGTTGAAATACAATATGGATACGTTGCCAAATTTCATCAGTATCGATATCTACCTTGGTATGAAAGAGAATATGGTCTTTATTAATTATCTTAATAAGTCCCTTAGTTTCCAATATCCTGATGTTGAGGTATAAAAGGTATATTTTTAACACCTATTTATCCTACATTAATTATCAATCCGAGAACAACTTTTTGTTTTGAGAGTGTACTCTGTTTGAGACTGCAATTGAGCTAATAGTAATGCTATGAGAGATGTAGTATAGTATTCTAAATACAAGAGTAAACAGATGATTGAAAAGAAATCTAATTACAATAACATGAATACAAATGCTTTGAAACTTAACTACTCACTCTGCAAAACATCAATCAAGGATACAATAGCAATAACTCATTTCTTTAGAAATTGATGCAACTGAAATCACACTGGAACAAGGCAATCAATCTGGGAACTAGGAAGCAATAACCAATGTTCTCTACAGTTGACAGTCCTGCTCTTTAAGAAATCAAAGTGAAATCAAAATTGAACTAACTGTTGTTGAAAATAAACTAAGAAGAACTTCTTTTAAAAGCAAGAATTGGAAATGAACAACAATCTGTAATTAAATATATATGTGCATACACAACAAATTGTAAATAAAAAATATTTCTGCAATATGAAACTAATGAATTAGAAATGAACAAAAACTGGAATTGAACAGCAATGGCTAACTAATGAATCTGAACAGCAGACATGAGCTTAAAAAAATAAAATAACAAATCCTATTAAACTCCAATCCTGTCGACAGCAAAAGTTATTAAGTAATCAATCGAAATGAACAATAATCCAATGGAATAGAAAATAGAGTTAAATATGGAAAAACAAAGCTTTATAAGTGATGACAAGTTGAATAATACAGAAAGCATGATCCTTGTTGAAATGGAACAGCAATGCAATTCATTAGCGCACAGCAATCCAATAAGAGATTCAACAACAATTAAGTAATTCTATAATCATAATGAAACCAAATGCAATTATCACACAATAGTAATTAAAGAATAGAAATACAAACAACAGAACGATTCCACCAGGGTCGGGCCCTTAGCACCAGTGAAACACTGCAGGGTTACTTCAGAGCTTGAGTGATGAAATAAAACACGTCTTTGTATTAATTGAACATAAAAGTGTTTACAGTGACCGCTCTCTGATCACGAGAGTCAATAAAACGCAGAATTACAAAAGGAATGTTTTAATCAAATCATTTGACTCCCTATAATCTCTAAAGGTGTTGCCTTATATAACCAACTCGACGGACAAGACAAGGAACGAGATAAGGTTTGAACAGGGATCCCTCGGGATCGAAGGATCCTGAGGGATTCGCTTCCCTTCTTTCTTTAGCTATCACTTGATTTCCTTTGATTGAAGCCAAGCTATCCCCTGCCTTCTCTTAGAAATGCGTTCAGATTTCCTTCTCTTTGGCAGGATTTGGTCTAATGCTAGAGGAACAATAGTTACTCTTGCTTTAGCCTCGCCTCTGGTATAGTTTTTCACCTCATCTAATTCTTGTTTTTAGCAATAAAAGGCAGTTTTTAGTTACATTTTACAACAAACATAAGTCTTTACAATTCTACCACAATTCTTGTAATAAGTTAGCTTTCTAATGTAAAAATAATTATGTTTAAAGTAAAAGAATGAGAAAACACATAGTGAATTCATACCTTTTCCAACACCCAACATACCCCCCTGATTACCATTTTTCATGTCCTCATGAAAACCATAGTTTAAATGAAAAGCATTTAAAGAATAAGCTGGAGAAGGTTTTTCATCAAAAGGCCTAAAACCATGCATTGCAGCTAATGCTTCGAAGACATGCCCTATATATCCTTAGGGCATTTCATAAATGGATTTATAATCTGTATCAGGATACCATGCAATGGGGCTTTGAAACCTACACCCTAGCCAGAATGGGCCTTCCCTCAAAATGAGGTTTCTATAGAGAACTAAGCGGTCTGCAGCTAATCCAAAAATTTTATAGTTAAATGGCTCTCTATTTTGAATATTCCGATTGGAAATTCCCCATCGGACCTTAGCTACTATGTAGGCCTAGTTCCTAATAGATAGAAAATATTCTATCCCATTCAAGACAATTGCTTTATGGATAGGCCCCAATGCTTGGATAACACCTTCTCTTGTCATCAAATTCTTCTGCCTAGCCCATAATTGTAATGGGTGTTTAGGTTCACTCCTAACCCACAAGTCTAACTCATTTTCCTGCCTTTGAAAAAAATTATAAGCTTTGAGCCATTTTAACTGATTAAAAACAAATGAAATAAATGCTTGGTATTGGATGCCACCCACAAAAGGGTTGGGATTTGTCTCAATATCATTTTCCAATATAAGATTATGCAAATAGAACTCACACAGGAGGCGTTGTACCTTTACCCCATAGAGTTTGCAGCATGTTACAAAATCATCTATAGTGTTTAAATCTATAGATTTTCCTGCCCTAACTGCTTTAATTTTTAACTGTAAATATCTCTCTAATAAAAATAAAGCATAATTCTTGGCAAGGCATCTACAAGCTAAAACATCTTTGTATAATGAGCAGAGAGTATCCATTCGATTCTGGGCTATTTTTAATTTATTCATTACCTTTTCTGCCCCCTCTTCTTCCTTTCGACACTTCTCATAGGCTTCAACCTCTGCTGCATGGATGATCTTCATCTGTTGCTGCAACTCCTGATATTTTCTTCTAGGAACAGTGTCTTCTTCAAGTTTTTCCCTTTCCTGTCGAGCCTGTGCCAACTCCTCTTGGAGTCTGGCTGATGTGGGATCACAAAAGGTGTTTTGAATATAGGCTTGTGCATTTTCACTTGAGGTTGCTCCATCTGGAACAGCTGCATCTGGAACAACTACCTACTGTTCCATATCTTCGTGATTAGGGTCAGCCATAGTCTCTACAACTTTGGGCTTTGTTTTAGTGGCCACTTTTCTCTTTTTCGAGGCTTGTTTGGTGACTATTCTTCTTTTCTTTGGGGTTCGTTTGGGCACTTGTTTCATTTAAGAACCCTAATGGTCTGCCTAAGTTGTTCCACTAGCCCCTGAAGCTTCAGTCATTCCCTCCGAAGTTTTTCAAGTTCAGTTACTTTCTTCCTTTTTCTTGATAGAACGACTGTTCCTTTTTCTGAACCCAATTACTCAGCAGGAGTTTGCTCCTCAACAGTCGTGCCTTCAGTTGGGGTTGCTTCTCTGTTTTCTTCTTGGGGCACTTCTTCAGTGTTCATATTCTCCCGATTGCATTCTACAGGGGTAATACCCTCAATTGGCACTGCTGTTCCCTGAGAATTTTCAGTTTGGAACACTGCTTCAGTGTTCAACTCTTCCTGTCCATACTTCTCAGGGGAAGTAACCCCAACTGATTCTGTTATTTCATTATGCTTTCCTCCTTCTATTTCATCTAGAATTCCCTTAGCCATTTCTTTATTGACAACAGATTACTTCTGCAATTGGTTGATATCAACATTAAGGTCTAGAGGGTTGTGGGGCTACACATATTCACTTATATTGGCCAAAATTTGGGCCAATTGGTCTTCTTGTGAAGGGCTTCGTGGTGATCTTGCAGTGGTGTTTTCGGGAGGCTCTACTCCTTCTCTTTCACTGTTGTGATTATCTTCATCCTCCTCACAGGTATGTTAACTACCTTCTTCCTCATCAGAGTAGCGAATTTCTCCCTCTACACTAGTATGAGGAATTCCTTCTTCTTCCTCAATTTCCTCTTCTTCATAATTTCCTGCTCTTGTGCTGCTTTTTTTCTCACCACTGATGTGGTGGCTCATTTCTTCTTCATCCTCATTAGTACGGGGACTCCCTCCTTCCAATTGTGGGGGCTGTTCATCCTCCGAGCTAGGCAATTCCAAGGGCTGGATACTGCTACCTGGAAGGCCTTCTATCATTCCAATACTTCTTTTTGAATGGTAAGACTATCTACGTTTTGAGGGCTCTGCTGTCGAGCTAGCCATTCTCTTTCGTTTTGGGGCAGGTAAGGCTAATCCTCCATCAATCAAAAATATCAGTTCTTCCCAACTGGTCTATTGTTGGGCAAGACTATGACTTACTATTAATCTGATTAGGCAATGGTGGCTTACCACCATGTCTGTGTGCTGAGCTTTTCTTATAATATGGGAAACATCATGCAGTAAGGAATTTAAAAATGCAGGAAAATTTACAGTACATTTTTGTTTTAATACTGCCAATAAATTAAAGTGGCGAGGTCTTACCACGTCTTTCCTTCCATCACATGTTATATAGGCCTGCACTAATTTTTCCAATTCCGTCCATGGTTCTCCCAACGATGCCGGCTGAACTCCTTTGCCTTTGACGACCAATGTTTGTCCTTCTTCCTAGAAAATGTTCATGGCTTCTTGAAGCCTGACCTTTTTATGAGTCCATACGGTTCCTTGCACTGGTAGACCAGACACCTCTGCAATTATTTCATCTATTACTGCTATCTGTCTTCCTCTAACCATGGAGTATCATTCCTACAAATTCTGTAAAAACTAGGTAGCTACTTTTTCATGAGGTTTTTGTAGCCTTGTGAAGTATGTAATCCATCCCAAATTTTCCAGAATTTCTCGTGCAGCATCAGAAAAAACTAGCACTTGCGGTTCGCTACGAATTGGTCGACTGCCCATCTTCTCTGCACACTGTTACTTCTTTACAAACACACAGTAATGTAATGGAACAGAACAACACGGTAAATTGGAATAATATCGTTAGGTTTTTTTTATTCCCTAGAATATAGGGATTTGATCTGCATGTAGTGATTAAGAGGCATCTGCGCCCCCCCTGGAGGATGATAGGTTGTCCTCGACCATCAAATAAGAGAGGAAAGTACTGCACATCAGTTGTACAATAGGAAAAAGCATGCATACTTATGATACAATCAATCAAATTATTACATTATTGAAATCGATGCGTGTGATTATATCGTAAATAGATATAGAAACGTTTGTAATGATTTAAAGATAAGGAAAAGGGATAGCTGATGTGAACACAAGTACTAATGCACTTATTACCCACTCAAACTAATGTGATCAATTTATGATGAATTTCATGTATAATAGGTTCAAAATCAAGGGTTTATGAATTATAATTTTATTTTATATTTAGATAGAGATATAGGAAAAAGGGTTTAATATTACTATTGATTTGTAAAAACGTGACTACAATACCATCAGCAGAGCTCTGTTGCCCACAGGTGTCCATAACCTTGAAAAAGTTGCTTTCTCACCCTTGGAACCATTGTCCTTTATTTATGCCTAGGGAAGTGCTCTTTAATGTCATAATGGAGGCCATTGTGCTGGCTTGGGAACCAGATAAATCACAATGCCATTCACCGGGAAGAGGTGAAAAGTGGGCAGGTCAGCTCGTGATGAGACCTCCTGTGCCAAGGACTTTTTAGTTTTTTTTTTCAATTGTCCATTAGACCATATCCCTGGTGTGGTGGCCATGATGGGAATGCCACTTCACTGCTTCCTTATGATCATGGTAGGCTGGCTCTTGATGAGACCCCCTATCCTCCATCTGCCATGTCATAAAATTGTTAGTGATATATATAAATATTTTTTCTTATTTTTCTTATAGCACTTTCCTACTTATATATAAAGGATGACTCAGCACTCGTTAAGAGTAGGGATGGTGGAAGAAGTCTAAACATCTCAATAAAAAAGAATATGCCCTTATTCCTACTCCATAAGTAAAAATCAAAGAAAGTTATAAAGATTTGGGGAAGAACCATCATGATAAAGATAATCGATCATATTAATTTTAGTAATAGTAAGACAACAAAGTAATATTAGTGGTTATGTCCTTTTTTCCTTTTTCTTATCATTACCAAACAATTTCTTAAAAAAATGACAATTTCTTTTGATTTTCTGATTCCAGTAAGCTTTAATTTGTTTGATCTTGTATAAATAGTATGTTTGCCTTTAGAAGAGTCATTAGAAATCCTCAAAATGCTGGTCTAAAACAAGAAAAATAATACACTCAAAAAGTGATGTTCCTTTAGAAAGGAACAACAAAAATAGTATGCGGAAATGTTGTTCTTTTGGAAAGGAACAACAAAAATAATCTACGAAAAATGTTGTTCCTTTCGAAAGGAACAACAAAAGGAATCTGCGAAAATGTTGTTCCTTTCGAAAGGAACAACAAAACAATATGCGAAACAACAAAAATAAATAGCACAACTGTTGTTCCTTTCAAAAGGAACAACAAAAACACTCGCAGTAGAGCTGTTGTTCCTTTCAAAAGGAATAGAAAAAATGTTGTTCCTTTGGAAAGGAACAACAAAAACTCACAATAAGAAAAATAAAACGAGTTTGAAGAAACAGAATTCCATACAAAAAAAAGCAAAATAAATGAACAATATTTATGTACAAATTTCAAAGGAAATAAATGATTTAATAAATGGGTGCTGAGGAGGAGTTATCCCCTTCAGCAAGAACTTTCATGGTAGAATCTTCCCGTAATTGTTGGTAGAAGGATTCTCGAGTAAGCGGTTTATGGTACACTCGCACTCAATGACCATTTACTTTGAAGGAATGTCCAGATCCATCAATGGTGATTAATGTAATGGTGCCATTATCATGCACTTTTTGTATCTCTAAAGTTCCAAGCCATCGTGTCTGGAGTTTCCATCGAAAATCCTGAAACCTGGATTCATATAGGAGTGCCCAATATCCTTTGTGAATATTTTTTCTTTGATGAGGGCATCATGCCATTTTTCTCTCTGTTGTTGAATTAATGCAATGTGCTGAAGAGAAGAGAGTCTAATTTCATCTAACTCATTGATTTGCTGTAATCTTTTGGTCTGGGCTTCATTTAAATCTAGACCCACCTTCTGGGCTGTTCTTAATGTCTGAATTTCAAACTCTATTGGAAATATGGTCTCTTTTCCAAATACTAATTGATATGGTGAATATCCCGTAGTACTTCTCCATGTTGTTCGGTATGCCCACAAGGCTTCTGGAAATCTGTAGGCCCAGTCACGTCTATGTGAGGCAACTGTTTTTGTAAATATAGATTCGATCACTTTATTCATGCTCTCTACCTGGCCGTTTGCGTGTAGGTGGTATGGGGTTGTAATCTTGTGCTGAATGTGGTAATTCTATAATGTTTTAGCGAGTTTATTACCTAAAAACTGTGGTCCTCCATCTGTGATTATATCCCTTGGGAGGCCATATATCACAAATATTTGGAAAAGGAATTATATTACAAAGTCCTTTGTAGCTTTTGAAAGTTCCTTTGCTTCAACCCATTTAGTGACATACTCGGTTGCAACTAGGATGTATGTTCTTTGGTTTGATGGGGGGTTAATGGGGCCAACAAAATCGAGCACCCAACGTTCAAATGGTTCAATTACTAGTTGTGGGTTCAAAGGCATTTCGTCGAACTGTCGAGGGCGACCCGCCCTTTGGCAGCTATCACAGGCCTGAAAATTTTTCTTAGCATCTTTAAAAATGGTAGGCCAATAGTAGCCTGTCTGTAAAACCTTATGGGTGGTTCTACGATCTACAAAATTTCCACCACACGGCCCATTATGGCATGCTTTCAGAATATCAAATACTTCGTCCTCCCGAACGCATCTCCTAATTTGCATATCTGACCCTGTATGAAACAGGTAGCCCCCAATCCAAGAGAATTGGGTACTACGTTGTATTATCTGCTTTCATTCATTAAGGGTTAGATGTTTAGGTAATTTACCTATTTCCAAATACTTTGCTATATCAACATACCATGGGGTTCTAACAGTAATAGCGAACAAATGTTCATCTGGGAAGTGGTCTTCAACTGCTGCTGTAGCTATTGGCTTTGGCATTTGTGACAGGAAATCAGCTACAGGGTTCTCTTTTCCAAGTTGATCTTTGATTGCAATGTTGAATTCCTACAATAAAATCAACCATCTTGTGACCCTTCCATTTGTAACAGGTCTATTTGCTAAAAAATTAATGGCAGAGTGATCGGTATATAAAACTACATGATACCTAGTTATATAATGTCTAAACTTATTTACAGCATGTACTACAGCTAAAAATTCCTTCTCAGTCACAGTATAGTTTAGTTCAGCAGGAGATAGATTTTTGGTAATATAATAGATTGCATATGGTTTTTTATCCTCTTCCTGCCCAAGCACTGCTCCGATCACTGTGTCTGAGGCATTAGATGAAATTTTGAATCGAAAATTCCAATTTGGGCCCCTCGGCACTGGGGTTGTTGATACAAGATTTTTCAAATCCTTGAAAGCATTGTCACATTTATCTGTCCAAATAAAATCAAAATTTCCTGTTATGGCATATAAAGGTGAAACTATTCGAGAATAATGTTTTATAAATCTCCTATAATAACCGGAAAATCCAAGAAAGCTACGTACCTCTCTTTGTGTGGTGGGTGTAGGGATTAACAAAATTATCATAATTTTGGCTGGATCCACCTGAATTCCAGCTGCTGAAATATAATGTCCTAAGATAAGTCCTTCGGTCATCATCATATGACACTTTTCATGGCTTAAACAAGACCTACTGTCAATACATCTTTACAACACCTTTTCTAGATTTTCTAATGTTGGCTCAAAATCATCTCCGTAAGGTGTGAAGTCATCCATATATACTTCGAGCCCTTCATTTATTAAATCTGAAAATATGCTGAGAATGGCCCTTTGAAATGTAGCAGGGGCATTACATTGGCCAAAGTGTAAGACTCGGTAGGCAAATGTCCCCAAAGGACAGGTAAAAGTAGTTTTGTCTTGGTCCTCAGGGGCAATCTGGATTTGATTGTACCCACTGAAGCCATCGAGGAAAGAAAAGAATTTTTTTCCTGCCAATGTATCTAATACCTGGTCAATGAAAGGAAGGGGAAAGTGGTATTTCTGGGTTGCTTTGTTGAGTTATCGGTAATCTACGCATATTCTCCACTTCCCATAATTCTTCGGTACCACTACTAATGGAGAGACCCACTTGCTATCAGATATTGGGTAAATGAAATTAACATCCAATAGTTTTTGTAATTCAGCTTTCACAATATATTTAAGGTGAGGGTTTAGTCTTCGTTGGGGTTGGAAAATGGGTCTCACATCATTTTCGGTATAGATGTGGTGTGTACATAACTGGGGGTCAATTCCCTTCATGTCTGGATAATCCCATGCAAAGGCTGCTTTATATTTTTGTAGTAATTGGACCGTCTTCTTTTCTTGTTCAGCAGTCAGATTTTTGTTAATGTTTAAAGTTTTTCCTGGTTCAATTTCTACAATCTTACTATTTTACACATAAGTAGTGGGTATTACTTGATCAGGAATGTGTTTCAGAGGATCTTCTTCTTCTTTATTATCAAATGTTGCCTTGATCATGTGACATTGTAGATGGGATTTGATTTGCGGTTTGTTAATAAAACTATTAATGATATCATCCTCTGTTTGATCTTTAAAATCAAGGGAATCTTCTAAGGTAAGAGGTGATCTCATATTTTCCATAAGATATGATACAAGTTGCTTTCTTTTTTTGATTATTGATAGGCTTGGTTGGGCTGGGGGATATAAAGCTAAATTCTTGACATAGTTTCCCCTTGTTATTGTCATGTTGCCTTGTTGGTAACCAATATAAGCATCGGCAGTTGCCAACCAAGGTATACATAGAATTAACGGGTGTCCATCTAGCCGGTTCTTTGGGTTGATAACCAGGAAGTCAGCAGGGTATTCCCAGGAATCTACGGATACCATTACATCTTGTAGTGTACCTTCTGGTTTGACTACTGATCGGTTAGCCAATTCTAATAAGGTTGTTGTTGGTTCTAATGATGTAATGCCAAGTTTTTGACAGGTGGTTGTTGTTAAGATATTGATTGCAGCTCCCAAATCAACTAAGCCATTTGGGAACAATTGCCCATTGATTTGCACCGTCACTATAGGATTTCCCGGGTCTTCATATTTTATAGGTGTTTCCATTCATGATAATAAGTCAGATAGAGTACCGACTATTTGGACAATTGGGTTGGTTGCTGTTCTGCTCTTTGGCTTCTTTATACACAGTTCCTTAATGGTTTTTGCATAAATAGGGATGTCTTCGATAGCTTGGAGGAGAGGGATTTTTATACACAATTTTTTAAATTTTCCCAGAAGATCACAATCAAGATATTCTAATGGGCGAGGTATGATTAATCGTTCTGGGAATGGTGGAGAAGAGGTGGTTTCTTGTTTTGGAGTTTGATGTTGATTTTTTTGTTGAACCACCTTCTCTTTTTGCAATGTTTGTTCTACAGGTAACGGATCTTCAGTGTGAACATTTTTGTCTCTCTCTATTTCTACTATAAGCCCAGACCTCAATTGAAGGTCATTACACTCCCTCAGTTCAGTTTCTAATTCTGGTGGTTCCATTATTTGGACAGATTGAACTGGCCTATTTTTTGGGTTTGGGTTGGGTTGGGCTGGGAGTTGTGGTCTTAAATTGGTCTGGGGGTTTTGTAGTAATGTATAGGGAGCTGACAGTGTAGGTTGAGAGAGGGGAATTGTTCTGGTTGGCTAATTTGTAGGTCTTTTCCATTTTGACTGCCAGGCTTGACTCTGCGAAGTAGAGGGGGACCATTGTGTTGGATAAGCATTTTTTTTCCAAAATGGTGGGCAGAAAGGAAAATTTGGCCACTTAGTTTGGTTTGTTTGATTTGGCCATGATGATGTAGGAAATGGCTGTTGTGACCAATTGGGGAAAGGTGGTTGATTTTTCCACATTCCATTATATTGCTGAGCATTATATTGAGGAGGCAGAAAAGAAGAAAATGGATCAATTGGCATACCTGATTGTCGTGGCTGCCATTTTCGGTGCTCATTAAGTAAGCATACCAATTCTGATTCTTCTTCTGCCTCTTTATAGACTGCTTTTAACCCAGGAAGCGAGGGACATCCTTCCTTGGGGTGGTATTTCGTGCAAATGGCACAAAATTTGATTATATCCAACGGGAACTCTTTGTGGCTGTGTTTATTCCTGCATCTAGGACAAAATATTGCCAAATTTTGTTCTGCTTCTACTTTCTTTTATTTGGCTTGCATAATGTTGAACTGCGTTTTTAGAGTCCCCGGAATTTTTTTTTTTAAAATCTTCCAGCAGATTGACAATCTCTGCATGAGTTACGCCTTCACTGGAGGTCTTATTATCCCTCGTGATCATGTCATGTTCTGCTGATTTTAGCCTTGTGTTGCCCCTTGAACTCCTGATACACAAATCAATAATGTTAGCATAGCTTTCCTGATATATATCACCTTTTCCCATAATATTCAATGTTTCAACCCATTGATCCTTTATCCCCCTAATTAATGTAGTCTTCAGCACATTATCAGGTAAGGGTAAAGATGCATAAGGAGATCTCTGGAGATTGTATTGAAACCGTTCCACATATTCTTCCAGAGTTTCATTGGGTTTTGCTGTCATTTGAAATATTTCATCTTTTAGTTCCCAGGACCTGCAATAATCTTGATATTTCTTTAGAAATGTAGCTTTCATTTGATCCCAATAATTTATAATACCCCCACCTAGCCCCATAAACCATCGTAAGGTTGCTCCTTTTAATGTGGAAGGAAATAGTTTTAATTTTTTGGGATCGGTGGTATAATCATACCCCCTGCATAATACATCGAATTCAAATAGAAATGCATCTGGATCTTCTGATGTCAAGCCATGAAATGTAGGAATATGTTGAAGAGGAATGGATTTCATAGGTGCATTAACTGCAGTATCCACTATAGGATATTGCAGTGTGGAATTTTGTTGAGGTATTTGCTGATTCTGGTTCTGGGCCATTTGATCAAATATGTGCCAATATCCTTTTGGGATCTCAAGGGAATTCCTAGGCTGACTAGAAGGAGTAGGAATGACCTTGATAACACTCCCTTGATTTGGAATAATAAGTGTTCCTTGCTGGCCTACTGTCTGAGGAGATTCAGGTCCTTTGTTTTGAATGAGGTTGATAGCACTTCCCTTATCTGGGTTGCTCACTATTTGGACTATTTCAAGAGGAGATTTTGGTTCCTCTGTTTCTCCCGTTTCCCCTTCTCTTTCGTGGATATTGCTAGAGTTCCCTTCTTGCCGAGAAATTAGGCAAGGATTCTCAATTTCTTGGGAATCTTTCTCAATTCCCTCTGTTTGACTATGTATCTCAACAAAGGCTACATATGGTGACTCTGTGGTCTGAAGGGAACTAGTAGGATGTCTAGAGATAACTTTCCTAAGTCCTACTGATGGCTGAGATTCAGTCTTCTTAAGCATTTCGTCAATGAAAGTTGTTCACCCAAGGGTCACCCGTCCCTTAGGTTTTTCGAGTTTAGGAGGAATTTTGTTTTGTTTAGCTAGTTTATTCATTCAAGAAAACAAGCCTTCATTCCTACCTAAAGAAATAAATTTACTCAATTCTTTTGTGAAGCGGGCTGTGAGCAAGTATGTTCCTTGCCCGGTGCACAGGTTCTTACCTTCCGTCTTTAATACCCAATTCTTCCCAAGCAGAAAAAAAATCAAATGTGCATCACTCCTTCTAAATGGCATACACTTTCCCCGGAAACGGCGCCAAAATGTTGAGGTATAAAAGGTATCTTTTTAACCCCTATTTATCCTACATTAATTATCAATCCGAGAACGACTTTTTGTTTCAAGATTTTACTTTGTTTAAGACTGCAATTGAGCTAAGAGTAATGCTATGAGAGATGTAGTATAATATTCTAAATACAAGAGTAAACATATGCTTGAAAAGAAATCTAATTACAATAACAAGAATGCAAATGCTCTGAAACTTAACTACTCACTCTGCAAAACTTCAATCAAGGATACAGTAGCAATAACTCATTCCTTTAGAAATTGATGCAACTGAAATCACACTGGAACAAGGCAATCAATCTAGGAACTTGGAAGCAATAACCAATGTTCTCTACAGTTGACAGTCCTACTCTTTAAGCAATCAAAGTGAAATCGAAATTGAGCTAACTTCTGTTGAAAATAAACTAAGAAGAACTTCTTTTAAAAGAAAGAATTGGAAATGAACAACAATATGTAATTAAATGTCTATGTGCATACACAAAAAACTGTAAATAAACAATCTTTCTACAATCTGAAACTAACAAAATAAAAATGAATAGCAAACTAGAATTGAACAACAATGGCTAACTAATGAATCTGAACAACAGACATGAGATTAACAAAATCAAATAACAAATCCTATTAAACTCCAATCCTGTCGACAACAAACGTTATTAAGTAATCAATCGAAATGAACAATAATCCAATGGAACAATAAACAGAGTTAAATATGGAACAACAAAGCTTTATACAAAAATCACGATCCTTGTTGAAATGGAACAGCAATGCAATTCATTAGCGCACACAGCAATCCAATAAGTGATTCAACAACAATTAAGTAATTTTGTAATCGTAATGAAACCAAACGCAATTATCACACAACAGTAATTAAAGGATAGAAATACAAACAGCAGAATGATTCCACCAAGGCCAGGCCCTTAGCACCAGTGAAGCACTGCAAGGTTACTTCAGAGCTTGAGCGATGAAATAAAACGCGTCTTTGTATTAATTGAACATAAAAGTGTTTACAGTGACCGCTCTCTGATCACGAGAGTCAATAAAACGCAGAATTACAAAAGGAATGTTTTAATCAAATCATTCGACTCCCTATAATCTCTAAAGGCGTTGCCTTATATAACCAACTTGATGGAAAAGACAAGGAACGAGATAAGGTTTGAACAACGATCCCTCAGGATTGAAGGATCCTAAGGTATTCGCTTCCTTTCTTTCTTTAGCTATCACTTGATTTCCTTTGACTGAAGCCGAGCTGTCCCCTGCCTTCTCTTAGCAAGGCATTCAGATTTCCTTCTCTTTAGCAGGATTTGGTCTAACGCTGGAGGAACAGCAGTTACTCTTGCTTTAGCCTCGCCTCTGGTATAACTGTTCACCTCGCCTTATTCCTATTTTTAGCAATAAAAGGCAGATTTTAGTTACATTTTACAATAAACATAAGTCTTTACAATTCTACCACAATTCTTGTAATAAGTCACCTTTCTAAAGTAAAAATAATTATGTTTAAAGTAAAATAATGAGAAAAAACATAGTGAATTCATACCTTTTCCAATGCCCAACACCTGAGCATATACTTTTGTACATCTCAATATTCATTATGTGAAAGGCATTATTCTTTTGAATAAGAATGTTCAATAAAACATTGTAATGAAATACATCATCTCTTTTGTTATAAGTAATTCACATTAAACTTGAAATTAGGGTGTAAAATAGTCATTTTCATATCGGTGAAATACCTTCTCACATTGCAACTGTGTAGCAAAATAATATGCAAGGAATTGGATTAAAAATAGAAAATGGAATGGAAAACATTAGAAACTTCAACAGAGCACTCTTCAAATAGAAACACTTTTGCAAACAATAAGAAAACATTTATTCAAGGAACAACAAGAAACTGAGAAAAGGGAGAAGATAGATTAGACTGAGAAATACCTTAGGAAATCATATAGAGAAGATACATGGAAGAGAATTACAAATGAGGAATAAAATGAGGTCCTTTAACATACTATTTTAACATGCTTCTATTAATTCAATTGTAATAACATATGCATACATATATACCCTTATCATAAAACATTAAGCTCTCCAAGGATTTTCTTAGGCTGCTCCCATTTTCAATCTTTTATGTCGATTGATTTTGTCGTTATGGATAACTGAATGACATTATAATTATATTGATGACTAGTGTCTTCAGACAGGATAGTAATGATGTTTTCCTAAAATTGTGGGCTATCAAAAATACATTTTTTTGTGCATTTCAAAACCCATCATAAGAAACAAAAATTTAAAAGCTTTAAACGTAACATATGGTAAAAATGCCTTATGACGAGTATTTCGCCAATAAAATTCCAACCCTAGGTAGGAGTATTGAGAAACTTTATCTCAAAATGAGGAAAGGAGCATTGGACAACACTGAAGCGTATTTCCAGGTATTTGTGTGGCACTAGTGATTATGGTTTGTGCTACCATCCAAGACCAAGATCGGGAATTGTTTTGGATATCAATGGCTTTGTTGATGCATATTGGTTTGGAGATGTGGATAGGAGAAGATATACAAGTGGGTATGTGTCTATTTGAATGTAAGATAGATGGATGAGAAAGAAATATTTTCTAGTGGCACTTTCAACTATAGAGGGTGAATACATGGTAGCCACTCATGCAAGAAAATAAATAGTTTGGTTGAAAATATATTTGTGTTCAAGTATGGGGTTGGTACATCAAGCTATAAGGATAGACTCTAACATCCAAAGTGAAATTTTAATGGAAAAGAACCATGCTTATCGTTTGAAGAGAAAGGACATTGATGTTCAATATCACTTTGTGATGGATATGGTTGAAGACAAAAGGTTTTTTTGGTAAAGGTGGACACATTAAAGAATGTTGCAGATGCATTTAAAAAATATGTGTGCACTGAGAATTTTTCTTGGTGTAGAGAAAGAATGGGAATTGTAGCTTCGAACCAATGACTTGTGCGCTCTTGTGTCCCACTTGGTGGAAATAAAAAAATAAGTGCGAGGATGTTGGGTATGTGTTATATTTTTTCTAGGACTAGTTGTAGATGTTGTTACATTGCATCGAGCACAACAGGAGGGAGGTAGCCTCCCTACCAGTGAGTTTGCAGGGGGAATAATCCCCCCTGCACAGGGTCCAGGAAAATGCCCCAAAATTTCTCTTTTTATGTGGACCTAATAGTATTTTAGAAAACCCAAGGATATGGGGAGGACCCAAATATCATGGGCGAACCTACCCATGGCTTTGTGCATGGTTTTTTGTGCATAGTTTTGAGCATGGTTTTTTGCGCATAGTTTTGAGCATGATGGTTCTTTCACATGGTATTTTGTAGATTTGACCAAGGGAACTATGGTTATGTTATAATCCATGGTTAATAGGTTAGGGTTTCTGAAAGCTTTGTAACGTATATAATGAATTGTAACATTGAAAGGAATATAATTATAAATGAATCTCGTTTGGGTTGGAGGAGAAAATCTATGTCTATATTTTATTTTCTCTCCATTGTCATTTTTATGCTTTGAGAAATTATTTGCAAGTAAAATATTTACATGGTTAAAACCTATATCCATGTTCTTTATTATTTCTAGCAAAATATTTTTCCTCCTAGATCCTTAGCCTTCCACGATCCCTTTAATTTCGTATATACTCCAAGGAACACTTATGCTAATCCTTTTACATTCTCACTTACTCTTCATTCTTTATCATTATTTCTTTCTCTCATACTTATCCATTTCCATTACCACAATAACATAAGCCACCATGTTTTCTCATTCCACAATGCATCCTTTCAAGTGTACCTTATGCTATGGTGTTGATGCAAACACAAATATCTCATGGTCCTTTGTGTAAAAACGTAATATCCTTTATTATATAACTAGACTTTCTCTATGTAATGACACTCTCAAATTGAATTATTAATGAAAATTTTATAGCCACTGTTATCCTTTTCCTTGCTCTATGATCCATCCTTCCATATAACCACATGATATGACACGAATCCTAAACTCTATCACCCCTCTTTCTTTTCACATCACTGCAAGCTCTATCATTATTTTTACATTCTTCCTTGCACAAAAAAACTACTTGTTTGTCTGGAATTATAATAGTCCTCCACACTGCTATAAATTTACCCTCAGTGTACCCATCCCACCTTGTGTCATCATGCATTGTACTTCTCACAACCTACCTCACCTCCTTATACAACAACTCCATAGTAAAACCTAGTGCTATATCCCTTGACTGCGTTACTAGAGCACATACTCTATCTACGGTGAATCCTTTCCCTATAATCTCTGAATTTCCCTTGCACAATAGAATTATAGCTTGTTATCATTTAAGTAGAACACTGCAATTGTGTTTTTTTTTTTTTAATTTGATCAACAATTATGGGACTCCTTCTATTAACTAGTTTAATATTTACAATCATAGATCTACTGGCAAGCCAAAAACGAGACCCTTTGTCCAAAATTATCAAAACATCTCCACCCAACATGGGAAAACAGAGGGATATCGATTCTAATGACTTGAAGACAGATAGATGGGCCAGAGCTTTAACATTTAACCAATTAAATCTACTTAGGCTTCGAAATTTGAACATAATAGGGCTAGAATCCCACCAAGAGTTTATCATAACACAAAAATAAAAGCACCTAGATAGGTTTGATGCTAGTTCTCTCCCCCAACACTATTCGATGTTTGCATTGTCACAACGTGCTCCTCTTCCCCATCCCCTAGATTATCTGCTGGTGGCACACATTGTAGTCGAAGAATGTCCAGATACCCAACAATCATCAAGGTGTTCTCAATCTTGTCAATATTGTTGTCAAGTCCTTCCCTCATGCTGCAGAGGTTCTCCCCCATAGCTTGGCTAATTCATCTTCCCTCGTGAATCAAGCAGTCGAGGATGATCTGAGTTACCAAGAAAGGTTGCGTCTTGACCCGCTCCCCATACTCCTGACGCAAGGTCTTGACCAGGTTTTCCTCCACTTTGGACATGGCAGAAGCATGATGCTTCCAAATCCAACCTCCTCTCCCCGGAATTAGGTTGAGACTTATGTCGCCCCCCTTCCCCAACTCTGGGAGTCTCTCATATGCCGATGCCTGTTCCGTGTTCTACCCATCTTTGGGCTTGAGTAAGGCGGAACACCATCCTCCCCTCCCAGAGAGCGCATCGATAGATCACTACCACTACCTCTTACACCACTACAGAAATCTCTGCAACTTTCTTCCCTTTTACCCTGCTATAGTGAGTTAGTATGATTTCGACTCATCCCCTACAACTTCTTAAAAGCCTATCCCAAGCTCCCTGTTTTGCTATGCCTCTGTACATATGCCTTCCATGACCATTAACTCCACACTCGAGCCGACTAGGCCATCTCTGGTACCGCCCTCCCTTGGGATCCCAAAAATCCATTGCCTCTGCCTCTATTTTCCAGTCTTGTCAGTACTACTAGCTACCACCATCCTTCCCTCACTTCTTCTACCATCCTCTTTCACACCAACCTCCACGTCGCCTCCTGCATTCCCCTCACTCATGCTCAACGTCTAGTTGGGACAGCATGCGTGGTGCCTTTCCTGCCTCCCTTGGGAATTAGTCAACCATATCCAGGGAATTTTGTTCGATTATCTTATCATTATATGTTTTACTAAATATTTTTTAGCTATCATGTACTACATATTTGGAGTTATTTAGTACTTCTTCCTTAATAGAAGAGATGGAACCACCTAAAAGAGGGCTAGTAAAAGGGATTGTTGAAGGTGGTGAAGTAGGACTACAAAAGTTCTATGATATTGAGGGTTAATGCATGAATATGGGTTACACTTTTTGGACAAATGTGCAAATGAAATTTAAAAAATTTACTCTTTTATCGAATTGAACACCTGAAAATTGATATAAGAATTGTGAATTTTTATTTCGAGTAAAAATATAATTTGTGGAGAATTATTTTGTTGTCTTAATGATATTTTTTGCAAAAAAATGTAGGTCCATATAATTTATCAATTTTCCATTAAATGAAATACATGTCCTTGCAAATTTTCACGCACGTTAACATGTATGTGTGTGTTCATGTAGCATAACTCAGTCTAAAATGTATAATTTTTAATATATATATATATATATATATATATATATATATATATATATATATATATATATATATATATATATGACCATGATCTACACAAAGAGAATTGTGTGGTGCATATCAAAAATTTATTTTTTATGCAAATTATACTTTTTATTTTCTTCAAAATTGTTGAATTTATATTTGAACTCCATTTTTCAAACACATGTGTTCAAATGATATTTTTTTTCTACTATTTAAGTAGATTAAAAAATGAAGGATACCCTTTTTAAGAGGACTTGTAAATGAATATAGTGGTATTAAAAAAAATTCATTTTGTATGTTTTATGTTATGGATTTTTCATTCACCCCCTTTGAAACTGTGAAGAAAAATTTCAAGCATAATGTTTAACAGAAAATAGATGAAAAATACCATATGAATTCAAAAAATTTGAACCCATATGCCACTAGATAGAGGATTCCTTCAAGAATCCAACATGATCATCTCTTCCACCTACCAAGAAAAACTTCCTTAAGTCTGCTAAGCTACAAAATGGTGTTGCAGAAAAATCTACAAAAGGGGAGCTAAAACTCTTTTTTTAGGCTCGTAGTAGCTCGATTGAGTGCTTAAAATGATTGAACGAGTGTTTAAGGTAAAAATTAAAATATCTTAACTGTGGGTTTAAGAAACCCTTGATCAAGCCATTAACTTGGTTAAGCAATGGCTCGATTGAGCTTTGAGGCTCAACCGATTTTTCAGGCTCAATTGAGTTTTGAGGCTCAATCGAATTTTGAGGGAAAAAAATAATTTTAGGTCAAAAAATGGCTTGATCAAGCTATTTTTTTCACCCATAACGTGCCCGTGTTTTCCAAAAATTGTATAACCCAACTCCATTCAAAGATCCCAACTCTCATATATGCAAACAAATATTCATATATTGATAAATGGGATGTCGTGACAAGGTTTAGAATCTATCAAATTTACACTCACAAAGAAGTTCCTGAAGATGAGGAAGACAATGAAGTATACTGGAATATGAAGAAATCTTGTTTGGATAAAGTAGTATTGCATCCTACTATCCTCCCATGTGTAGAAACTATTGAATGGATAATAAAATGTATTAGCATAAGATACATGACCTTCTGGGACAATGATGGTGCATCTATGGTAGAATATGTATATCCTCATATTGCTAAGTATTACAAACTACCAATCCATGAAGTGACACTTACAAGAAAGCGGTGTGATGGTTTTTCCTTAGCTTGCAAGGATTCCATGAAGACCTAGTCGAAAGAACTAAATAATTTTTCACAACATGATGATGGTGTATATAAGAACAAGTTGTTAAGAAAGGCATATCAGATCGTAGTGGTTATGTGTTTCCAGTGGAATGGTATGCCAAATGCATGAATGTTTGAGGAGAACCTGGTAACATTTATATACCCATGTACCTGAGTGCGAAGAATCAATTGGTAGATTTTGTAGCAGTTTCCATTAGGAAAAATGTAAAACAAGTTCATAATCCACCTACAAGAAGACAATCTAAATTTTACATGGCATCATATATGCTAGATGTCATATGCCCAAGATGTTAATTTAAGGTATTAACATGGAGATGGAAATTTTCTCTAGACATACCACTAATATAAATCTACTTTGAACATTTATAGGATACTAGTTACATGGAAATGTATCACAATATAGCTAAAGGAATCATTTCACCCTTGTATAACATTATTTTCGATGTTGAATCACCTTTATTTTCTAACCTTCAATTTGCGTGAAGGATAAATGCCTTAATTCCTCCAAATCATCATCTTTAGGATGTTTCTTAATTTTACCACAAGCAACAACTTCTTGAAATCTTGATTCATATATATTTCCACAATATTCATAGTTGTTGAATAAAACAATAGGATTTGTTGTGGGGAATGGTACCCTCTTAATTTATTTAATAACTTTAGCTATCTTTTCATGCTCATCTTAAGAATAAAATTCAGTACAAATTTGAATTACTAATGCATCCAAAATAGTAACGATCTATTCATTTCTTCTTTTGAATATCAAGCCTACAAAAATGTGCCCAATCTATGAATAAATTAAAGCACCCAAAACTCAATAGGAAATTTATCCTTTGTCCAAATAGCACAAAAAAATTGGACATGATTCTGAGGGCTAGTATAACCCTCATATATTGGGATCAGTTTAGACCTTTTTTCAAGAATAGTGAAATGAAACAACATAGCAGAATTGACTTAAGCACAATTCTACAATTTGTTATAGTGAGCTCCCGACAATCGTGCAGGGGTTGCTTGAAAATTAATATCCATCAAAGGAATTATTTACATTTCTTAAATATTTGATTAAATGTCTTTAATAAAATTAGAAATATATCCAACTCCATTAAAATTAAGATGATTCATTACCTTTGTATCGATCCATCAACACAACGAATAGTTGTGTAACACTTGGTGGACAACTCACAATCTCCTTGTTTCCATTCATCCAACACAACATCTAAACCAACTTCAATATGTTTGACACTCCTCCAGCTAAGGGAATCATCAATTATAGGATTAATGTAATCCTCCCTTTTGCACTTATCAAAGAATGTTATAATATAAATATAATGATGTTTTCTCAATATAGAGAAAATATCTTCATCTAACAAATTCCTAAATACTAGGAATAGACTCATTTACTTAGAAAGTATCTCACCAAAGACAAGTAGTAGCTCTAACTATGACATTATTTTGACAAGTAAATTTATTTGTGAATTTGATGATGATTTTTGGGGACGGGGTTAGTATTTTTGTAAGGTTACTAGTTTGATTATCTTCCTGTAACTTATAACTTTAATGATATACTGTGATAATTTTTTTTCCTTATATGATTAATGTATGTCCTTTATATCATTGCATTGTTTGAAAATTAATTTATCACACCATTTTTAGTGAAATGATTTTTTTTCAATTATGTTATTAATTTATTACTTATTACACCTTTAGCATAACATCTTTGTACATGTTAATACTCACTAACATATATCCATCTTAAGCACAACTCTAGCATGAGCCTAAAGGGATCAAAATTATATAGTTGCAAACTTATTTTAGAGTGTAAAAAATAACGTGTGATTTTTCATTGTTTAAATTGTATTTTTTAATGCTATAGAGATTAGATAATATGTGTATTGAACAATTCTATCAAATTTTTAAGTATACGTCAATGTCAGTTGATAATAAATATTTTATTCATAAATCACTTTCGATATTATATTCTATATAAAATTAAAATATTATATTTCAACATTTTTTTTCTATATATGGATATATATGTAGTTGATATCACATGTTAAAATATTTTTAAATATTATAATGTTTAAAATTCTAAATACCATATTTATTTTTTACTTCTAATTATTTTACATGAAATATTTTTAGGTCATATGGACAACCAATTAAATATGAATGGTATATTTTCTTTTTTCTTTTTCTTTTTTATAGTTAACATTGCTTTTCTATTTAAAAAATATTTTATTTTTATTTTAAAAGGGATTGACATATTTACACATAGCCTTCACACTAAGTTGTCAACTCAATACATTATTCCATTCTAAAAGAGTTGTAAATTTTGGTTGATCTTCATGTTGAATGGTTATTATTATCACAATAATTGTGTTCATGTTGAAATACTACTTTATGTTCATATTTGATGATAATTTATAGAAAAACTTTTTCAAATTTTAGTAATGATTTTTTGTAGTGAATTTTAATTGGGGTTTTGAAAATTTTATTTGTTTGGGACGAGATCATTATCTTTTTTTGTTATGGCGAAGTTTATAAATATTTAAAGGTGAATAATTTAACATTATTTAGGTTTTTCTATTTGCATAGTAGATTTTGGGTACCAAATCATTTAGTGAATAAGGATTTAATGTATTCTCATCATCTTAGATGAAACTCAAAATTGGGAAAAAAAAAAAAAAAAAAACCAAAAAAGAAGGAATTGCAATGTTTATTTTTGAACTTAACATTGAGTGATGATTTTATGTTCAATTACCATTTATTTTCTTAATATTTGTGTTATACTCATTACTGTGAAGGGTGTGTTGTACAACCATGCATATGACTGTTTTACCGAAATTTATTAATTTTAATTTTAATTGAACATGAACAATAATATTATTTATGTGATCAAGTGAATACATCAACTATTACTCTTGTGATACTTTAAATTTATTATTTATAAAATTTAATTAACAATAATGTGTATTTTATTTGTATAGTTAATTATAACTTTTACTAATACATTTGTTATTATAAACATTATTAAATATTAATTTTTAAATTAAATACTGTAATTTGAAATACAATTTCCAAATTTTTTTTTTTATCAATTAAGTATGTATTTTAAATTAAATACTATAATCTGAAATACAATTTCAAACTTTTTTTTATCAATTAATTATGTATTTATTAATATTTTTAAATATAAATTGTTTAAATTTTACTATAATATATTATTTAATATTTTATTTGAAACACAATAAAAATTTTAGTTTTTATTTTTAGTTATTTTTTGAAATAAATATTTAGATTTTTAATTTAAAATAAAATAAAATAATAAACAATCAAATTTTATATTATATATTTTGAATAAAATACTATTACAGTGATAAGAATAAAAAATGTGTTACTTGTCATTTTATGCCTATAATATCTCTGAAACCAATATTCTTTTTAACCAAATGTTTAGATCAGCTCGAAAGTCATAGTGAAATGATCATGATGAAAATGAAGTTAATGGAAAACTACCGATATATATTATATTAAAAATAAATATAAAATCTAAAATCTACAGGACCAGTGCTAATTCTTACTCACGTTTTGAATGCCCTTGTCGACTTTGAGAATTACAATTTACAATCCCAATTCTTTACGAGTAGCCAATTTCTGGGTACTCGTGCGAATTTTACTCCCTCTCGGTCCGCTTAAGATATTTCCGAAATTTCGAAATTCGTTGGACCACCGTTAGACCACCGTTAGAGCTTAATGAAAATTTAAGGTTTTGAACTTCTCTATAAATTTGGCAAAACCCTCAAATGCGCTTTAATGATCCTTCAAATCAATTGAATTCTCAACCCATCCATTTTGCAAGCGAGACGCTCATCTGATATTTCGGTTTTGTTAAAAGGTTTTCCATCCAATCTTTATGCAACACACAAAAAAATCCGGTAGATTTATTTGACTTCTAACCTAATTAAAACCCACGTGATTAATAATAATTCAAAACAATTTTACTCTCATCCTATATTTGTTTATTGTTAATGAGGCATATAGGATATATACAACGAACTAAGAAAATATATGATACTGTGAGAAAATATATGATACTGTAAACCAGAGCAACTAGTCCACCATATGACTGAGCAAAAACATAACAGAAAAAACTGAATCTATGGCACATGACAGAGTATAGGAACTCAATAAGTTGGGACCTCGTCAATGTTGAATATGCGGGAGCCCAAAAGAGATGTCCAACTCTTGTTTGGATCATCTATCTGCACCAGTATTAGCCTCCTTGCAGATATGATGTAGAGGAGGTGAGTTCAAAAGCTTCAGAAGATGTAGAATTCTGTTTGTCTAGATGAGCAGGCCTAGAGGCTGAAATGGTGAATGACTATTGATCCAGTCTATAACAGTCTTGGCGTTGCCATATATGGAAAGATTCTGGATTTGAGAGTTGTAAGCAAACCAAAGTAAGCTCCATAGTGCAAGTAGTTCAGCCTTTGTGTTGGTAAACATCCCCGTGAGTTGTAAGCAAACCAAAGTAAGCTCCATAGTGCAAGTAGTTCAGCCTTTGTGTTGGCAAACATCCCCGTTCCAGCAAATGTTGTAGTGTTCTCCTTGTTCCAACTTGATCCAGGCTAGGCAACCACAGTTCCATGTTGCTCAGCTCCATCGAAGTAGCCAGCAGGGATGCAAGCAAGGTGAGGGCATAGTCTGTAAGATAGATATGTGGTAAAAGAAAAGGCTGTCTTATGTATTTATCCAAGTCAGGATGGAATGAAAAACTCTGAAAACTGTTAAAAAATAAGCTTATTCCTAGCCAGCTAGACTTCCCAAAAGAGGAAAAATTAAATATGAAATAGCCAGCAAGCGAGACTCGCGTAGATTCATTTGACCAAGACAGATAAAAACTAATTCTGAGCAAGATTCATTTGACCAAGACAGATAAAAACTAATTCTGAGCATTTTATAAAAATGAATATGTAATATTCTATTTGGTATGCAAGGTTTAATCTTTAATTTTCGTAATTCTCCAAATCCAGATATTAACCATCAGAACATAGATTAATGCACAATCCGGTGTAGATTTGTCAAGTGACAAAATTTTTGAGTACCATGAAGTAACGACAACTATCTCAAATCAGATATTTGCAGATGTTTGTAATACAGAATACTACGACGATTTCAATCAGCCAAAGCATTTTCGCACTTTTGGCATATTGGCAACAATAACTGTCGAATACAAAATCATAATCTTATTCCTATAGAACTCGGAAGTGACGGCCATGGCAATCTAGTTGACACACTCTAACGCCTTGGAGGTTTCTCTTTTCGAGCGTTGAAATAAACAGCAGCAACAGGTAATCCAAGCCCATTACTCTCAGCGAAATCTCTGGTGCTGAAGTTTGGGCGCGATGCAGGAGGGACAAGTACAGTTTGTGGTGCTGTCTGTTGGAACAAAGTAAATGCATACCTGTGAACCCCAATCACAGGACTCGGAGCCTCATAAATAACCAGCTCTCTTCCTGATCACATGCACAAAAAACTTTTCACGTTATACATGAATAAATCTTGAGTAAAAAGACGCTGTAGATTCAATATTGATTACTTCTCCTAATTTAGGGAACTAAAGAAAGACACAGATCTATCAATTGAACTATGGCAATTTGACATTGATAGTTATTCAGGGCTATTGATTTAGATCGATGGAAGTTATGTAGAACCACAGATCTATCATGAGCCAAAACCAATATATTGCGTCCTATTAGAATCTTCAAACCATTTACAAAGGATTCGACAATTAGGGCTTCATAATATAAAAGTAAACAAATAACTTTGATCTAACACTGTGCTTCAGTTCCTACCGAAAAGATCCTCTGTCGTAGCAGGGATGTCAGTAACGATCCTGCACATGATATAAGTTGCAAGGCGATGTAAGTTGCAATCTTAACTGAATGTTCAGACTGTACAAGCGCAAACGCCGTGCAAATGGGATTTTAATTCTGATTTCTAAAATAAAATATGCTCAACATTAGAAATATGCATAGGCTATTCAGAAATACTAGATAATCACCAGTGTAAATATTCCCGTTCAATCGGGTTTGAAGGATTAGGTGCATCTGGATCCGTCATAATCTGAAAGCACACAATTAACATTAATGTTTTATAAGCGAAATGACATAATATTATAATATATCACCACACGAACGAGAGAATAGAATAGACTAAGAGCATCGAGGGCATACCAGAGTGAAAAATGTTTGCATATCTGAGCCTCCTACCTCGACACGGGGGCGGCCCACAATGGCTGAAGGAATCAATTCGATTCCATTCCTGATCTGCTGGTTCGGACAATAAGTAACCACAAGCTTCACGCTGGGAGTGAACCTATCAACCACGTCCCCGATTATTCGGGATAGGCTTAATGGGTCTGTAGCCATTGTCCTGAGTCGAACTCCTGAATCCCTCTGGATTGATGTCCTCTCTGCGCTCTGTTGTCAATTACATTTCCTTCCTTTCATATAACAATTTATCTAGATAGTGAAGAAGAGATTGAATAAATGGGAACTGTCTTGCCAGCGCATAAAATAAGATTCAAGGAATGAAGATAAACAAGATTAAACGCAAAAAAAATTACACTCGAGTCCATTTTTTTGGGTTGTCATCGAGCTACGGGCCTTCACAGTTACATTTAGTATCGGTTGTCCGATTTAGGGTTGGATATTATGTATCTTCTTTCTTTCTTTTTTTTGAAAATTGTACCCACTAGATTATAATTTATTTATTATTTATTTATTTTAACTTTGACATAAGTATTAAAATAAAGTTGACAAAATTTTTGGAAAACAAAAATTAACAATATTAAAACTAATTTTAAAGAGAATTTTATAAAATAAAAAATAATTATTTAATTTTATAAAATTAAAGAGAATTTTATAAAATAAAAAATAATTATTTAATTTTATAAAATTAGAAAGAAAAAATGGTGAGAAAATAATTTTATAAAAAAAATAATTTTTTATAAATATTAGGTTTTATCAATTTTATAGATAAATTTACTGATTATTTCTTTTTTGAGTTGCTAAGCTCATAATTACTTGATAAAAGTTAATTAGGTTCATTTTTACTATAACTTGGAGACATATGAAAAGATATGAGGCTACCTGGGGCACAACATATAGATGGAGGCTTGGCACACACTATAAGATTTAATTCGACCTATTCTTACTGTAATCTTAAGGCATATCAAAAAATATCAGGTGACTCGGGACACGACATATCTGTGAAAGATAGGAGGTGAATGGGGACACAACATATATCTGAAAGATATGAGGTGATTAGACATATATGTGAAAGATATGAGGTGGCTCGGGACACAACATATATCTAAAAGATATGAGGTTACTCGGGACACAATTAGGCACACACAACATGATAAAGAATCTCTTGAATTGACCAGTATAACCACCAGGTATACCTGGGCATATCAAAAGTTATGTGGCAACTAGGGACACAACATATATATTTGGCAGTTAGGCACACACGACATGATAATAATATTTATCATTGTAACCACGCGGCATACCAATTTAAACATATATCTGGAGGCTAGGCACGCACAGGTTAGGCACACACAACATGACAAAGAATATTTATCATTGTAACCAATATGGAGGCCAGGCACATTTCTCCAATTGATCACTATATCACTATAACCACGTGGCATACTAGGGAATACCAAAAAATATGTGGCAACTAGTGACACACAACATATATATCTAAAGGTTAGGCACATACAACATGACAAGAATGCCTCAAATTGGTCATTGTAACCAAGAGGCTTACCAATTTAAACATACATATGGAGGCTAGGCACACACAACATGAAGAAGAATCTCTTCGATCATTATAACCACTAGGCATACGAGGGCATATCAAAAGATATGTGGCAACTAAAGATATGTGGCAACTATGGACAGAAGACATGTATATATCTCGTGGTTAGGCACACACAACATGACAAGAATGGCTCCAATTGATCACTGTAACCACGAGGCATACCAATTTAATTAGTACAACCTCAATGTTGATTGGGACTACTCTTATTATAACCTCCAGGAATATCAAGTGATACTGTGACATGCCAAAGAACATCTCAATTTGTTACTACCATCATAGATCCATTTGAAGTATGGATCTAACATGTGTCTACAAGCATCAAATTTATTCTCGAGAAGAATCAAAATTTTTCACGTGAAATTTTTTTTACAGTGCACTAAAGGGATTCACATGCAAGCTTTTTTGGAGTGCAAAATACAAAGCCTTATTTTTCATTGCTTAAATTGTACTTTTGAATGCTAAACAGGCTATATATAAACAAATAAAAATTTTAACCATACAACTTTTTTTTTATATATAGATATAAATGAAGTTGATATGGACATAAATTAATTACATAGATCTTTAAATAATTTATTTAAATGTCTTGTTGAAATATTTTTTAAGTATTAGATTTAAACATCTCATTCACACTTTTTTTTACAACTTATTCATTTATTTTTAATAATAGTGAACATTAGTCTTCTATTTAGGGACACATCCCAATGACAAAGTTACTCATCCCCTCATACTGTGTTGCACAATAAGCCTATAAGCTCAATAACCTCCATATATAACAACATTATCCCTATAACCTCCAAATATATGATTTCACACTTCATACAAATGATAACTAGAAAGCCTCTCCTCCTTTTGAAACAATCTGGCAGGATTCCGCCTACATATGAGCGAGATTATTCGGCAGTAATAAAGAAACATAGATCATGGTTGATATCATAAAAGGAGTTAAGTGGCCGACGGAATATATTTTTTTTCCAGGGCTTTCCTTGCAAATACGATTTTTGACACAGTATTCGTTGGAGCTATATGAGATTTACTTTAATATCGTAACAGTCTAGCCAATAATGAAGAAAACTCACAAATATAGTTTGCAACTATCTATAAAATATTTTGTTTTCGTTGGAACTTAGTCTTCTAACTAATAATCGGATTACCTTATGAGTGTTGTCGATGAGATCTTTTAGATTCTTTTTTATAATTAATTAATTATTATAGTTTCGATGTATTGGGATTGTCGAATTTGTTTTCGTTGTAACTTGGTCACTTGACTAATACTGGGATTACCTTATGGAGAGCTGTTTATGAGGTCTTTTATGAGTGTTCTCCATGAGATCTTTTACATTTTTCTAGAATTAATTAATTATTATAGTCTCAATGTATTGGGATTATCGAGTTTGTTTCCGTTGTAACTTGGTCAGTTGACTAATATTGAGATTAACTTATGGAAAGTTGTTTACAAGTTTTTTTACTATATAGTTTTATTTATTATAATAATATCAAATATAATTTTAAAAAATAAAAATTATATTTCAAATATTAAATTGAGTAATAAATATGAATACTGATAAATAATATAATATAAATAATATTTTTATAAATATATTACAAAATTATTTTGAATTTTTTTTTTTTTATAAAAATAAAAAAATATAAATAATATTAAGAGAAAATCATTATATAATAATGAATACATTATATATTAAAAAATATAAAATTAAATTCAAATAAGATATGAAAGTAAGCATTTGATGTTAATTTTTATAAGATAATATTACATGTATTAATTATATTATTATTTTAAGTTATTTTTACACAACATAAATAATGGTAATTAAGAATGGTTTAAGCAAAGTATTAATGATGGAATCATGTTGTGTAGTAAGATAATATGTGTCATTGTATTATATTTTCTAGAGGTTATGGTTAATAAAGACTTAGTGGACTTAATGAAGTTGTTAAATCTATTATGGTGAGAATATATGGATCTAGTGTCAAAGGGAGAGACTATGGTCACTGTAATGTAGTAAATTATAGTTATAGTGAGTAAACCAATGTAATATACAATTCTCCCAAAGGATTTAATTAGTTTATCTATATTATAGGACCTCATTCATATAATATTAGAAGATATGTGTAATCCATTTATTTTTATCTTAGTAGGACTCAATTTTTGGATTTACCTTAAATACTCTCTCTTTTATTTGACATCCTAAACATTACATTTCTATGAGATTTTCCATCTCCATTTTTATTGATGCCGCTAACACATTCCATTGTTATAGTATTTATTTCTCACCTAATAATTCTCACATGCTTCCACTCTTTGTTTCCATATACACCATCATGATTTCATCGTCTTAATCTATGGGTAGACTTGCTTAAACTTCGTGCTCTCCACTATCTTCAAAATTCCCAACCATCTCCATAAGTAAGTTAAAACAATACCCCACTGTCTTTTCCATAGAAAAAATTGTAACTATATCATCAAAGAACAAAAGACTTAAATTTTATAAGTGTTGGAAGGATTATGCCAAATGAAAATACAATTAAAAAAATTGCATGGTGTCAAAAGTAAACTATTTGCATAACAACTCCTATAGCATCATCATGATAACTGAAAAAAAAAAAACTGTAAACATGAGGTCCATCTTAACATAGGCTTAGAACATGTTACTTTACAATACAAAACTAAATCCATGGTTTGAAAGCATGTATTAAAACCCCACAATTCGATATTGCCATAATTCAATCCATGTGACCATAGTTTGAAAGCGTGTATTGACACCCCACAATTCTATATTGGTATAACATTTTCTGGGAAGTAACCTTTGTAGGATAACATTATTTTACTTAAAATATCTAGTAAATTTTCTGAAAAAAATTAAATTAGCTATAAGTTTGGAAGCATTTACAAAACTATATCCAAACTATATCTTTTAATAGTTTAAGATCAATATGGACACTTAAGACTTCTCCAAGTACATGTATATGAACAAAATATTTATTTCTATGTTAGAAAGAAACAATTCTCCCATCCCCCCACACATATTCAAGTATAAGATAAATCTAAAACCCTTGGCTTCGAACTAATGGGTGCACCTACATATGCCATTGTCTAATTCCTTATTGAGTACCTAATATAAATTTTCTACATGCTTAGTTTTTCTTGCTTTTTACCACATCAGTAAACTCATTGTATTACTCTCCATATGCTCTAGGATTAAGCTAAAGCTACCTTAAAGTTATTGGTATTTTAAATCCCACCTACAACTCTCACTCCCCCAATGATTTTCCAAATCCTAGAGGATTCCTGCATTATACATCCCATAATTCCTATAAAACCCTTATTGAAAGGTGATATATAAACCATTTTTTATTAATTTAAGAGCCCCCAAAATTACCAAAAATGCTAAACTATTTCCATAATTAGTGAAATTTTTGAGCTTTCAATCATTGTAGTAACTCTGACACCAAATTAAGTGTATATTGTATGATAATTTGTACCAATTCTATCAAAGAATTGTGAAAATAAGGACCAAATCAAGTGGATTACCCTAAAAGTTGATTATTTGGTTTGACATTGAAAAAATATAGAATTTAAAATAAGCAAGGTGTTGGACGACCAATTCAAATCCAACACACCAAAATAGATATAATTTGACTTACATTAACATTTTTATTAGCGAATTTTCTTTGGTTTTCATTAACTAGTAAGTCTAGGTGGTTAATTTAGCTGTAAGTACTTTATAACTTAACCATAGTATAAATATATGATCATGAATTTAACAAGGGAAGGTTGTTGATGTTGTGGTATTAGATGTAATATCAAGTAATTATTTATGTTCTCTCCATTACATCACTATTCCTTAAGCTCTTCTAAGTATGTTTTTTTATCATATTATATAGCACTTGTATAATTGATTATGTGAAGGACTATTAGTGAATTATATATATAATTCTAACTTTTACAACACTTATTATGTTGGAATAACCACGTAATACATGATTGTTGAATAAGTTATGAACACTTGTAAATGGTGATCTTGGATGAGATTTTCATGTGATAGAAGAGAAAAAATAAAATATAATTGAAATATTATGTGAGGAGGAGCCTGCTGTGTTGAAAATGCAGCAATAAATTTGCAATTTAATTTTCCCTTGATTAAATTAGGAGAAATTTGAAATTCCACATCAATAAATAAATTGATTGATTTAACTCAGGTGATATAGTTGTTATCAATCAGTTATATTAATTAATTCTAGTTGGGGGCATGAAATTGAGTTTTGTACTGTGATTCCTAAATTTTAGGAGTCTAGGTTGAGTTAATTTCAGTTCTAACAATTCAATTTATTTAAATTTAGTGATCGTGAGTTAAACTAGTTCCAATTATTGGAGGAACTAGTGCAAGGTCTAGCAGTGGGTTGTAACTTCAGTGTTTAACCATATAAATAATAAATCAACCTAAATTAACTCATTCATGCATGGAATTCAAGTTAGATACTTGAGGTTGACTTGAGGTTGAAGTTCAAGGGAAGTGTACTATCTGTTGTAAACTATTCCAAGTTGTACAGGTGGTGCATGAAGTCATAAAAGTACCTAAAGGAATTGTGCAATCCATATTAATTAATTTCCTAAATAATAGGGGCTAATTCCTTGAGGAATAACACAAGGAAATAAGAGCTTGGAGGCTTGAAAAAATGGAAAAGTGTTAGCCAAATTCAGATAGCCATAGAGAGGATAGAAGATACAGGTGCAAGTTGTGCTCAAGCTTGAACACGCATATTGTATTCATCCAGATTATTTGATTAATGCAATACATATAAGAAGGGATTTTTAGAAGTTGATTTTCCCTAGATAAATCTTTGTGTATGTGTATTGAATCATGATGTATGTTTTTGATATGTGTCCTCAGTCATGAATTTGCCTCCGCATATGAGTACATTATATTTGAGTCTTATGTTTTATTAAGTCACATGACCAATTTTGAATCTACATTAAGCTTATATATGGTATCTGACTAGGATTCACAGTGAAGAAGAAATTTTTAACTTGTTATTGTGTGAGGTTAAAATTTGCAGAATCAATTCTTTAGAACTAGCAAGATGGCTTTCTATCAACTAAGACTTGAGTATGCCCTTGAGGGAAGCTAACATTATGTTTCTAGTAAGGACTACATGGAGGTAGTGATAGAAGATAATAGGTTGAAGTAATTCATTGATAATGATATCTAGAAACCGGTAGCAGATCATTATCAGATTCAATCTGATTGGAAGGGGAGTATATCCAAGGTGAGGAGGATCATATTGGAGTGAGTACAAGGTCATATTGTATTTTATATCCATGAGAAAGAGACTTTGTATGCAATGTGGAAAGCATTGATAGATTTGTTCCAGAAAAAATGTGACCACATGAAGTTGGGACTCAAGGAAAACCTTTAAAATATGAAGATCCAGAAGGACGACACAATACCTAAATACCTTAGCAAGTTCACACAATGTCATGACGAACCTGGGAGTGTTGGTGTTATGGTTGTATAAGATTATTTTCTATACCTAGAACTTCAAGGTATTCCCAAAGGCTGGCACAACTACCAAGATTCAGTGAATGGGAGGGATAAACTACTAAATTTTGAAATCGTGCAATTTTATTTGGTGCGAGAATAAATGAGGAGAAACACCAAAGATGGAACCTCATCCAATTGTGATGATGAGAGAACTATGCCTTGGCTAGAAAGGAAAATAATGGGAAAGGGAATAAATCCCGATCCAAAGGAGATTCCAGTCAAGGGGGAAAGAATAAATACTTTTTCAAAGTCAAGTGCTTTCATTGTCATGAACTATGACATTATGCCATGAACTGTCCACAAAAGAAGGAAGGAAAGAAGCACTCTGAAGAAGTGGAAGGTGAAACTTTGGCTTCACAATTTGAGTTAGAATTCACCCTCATTACATGCAGAGAAAGAAAAATGATGGGTAGCGTGTGGTATATGGATAGTGGTGCCTCATTCCATATGATGGGAAACTGAGAAGTTTTTGTGATTTGGAGGATAAAGACCTCTATGTTTGCATCGAGATGGGAGATTATGGGATGTATAACATTACTGGTATTGGTACAACTAATTTTCAGAGGGATTTTCACTCCCATATCTGGCTCAAGGATGTGATGTTTGTTCCACTTCTACAGAAGAATTTGGTTTCCGTCATGGTTTTGGAAGATAGTGGCTAGGATTTGATATTAAGAAAAGGAGAGGCATTTATGGGACACATATCCCTAGGAAAGGTGAAGCATATTGGATTTTGGGTGAATAATCTTTACAAGTTGAATGTTGAATGCTATCCTGATTTGAGAACAAAGAAAGATAGGGTGCAGAGCTGAGATATCAGTGAATGATGGCATAAAATTCTTGTTCATTTACATCATGGAGTTTTGAAGATAATGCAACATATTAGAACAAGCCTCCCAAACATAGCACTAATGTAGCAAAATACTTGCAAATGATATATATTGAGGACGTACATAAAATCCACCTTCAATGATCGGGATAGTAGGGCACATGCAATCCTTGAAAGGATCCACTATGATTTCTGTAAACCTTTCTGGATGTCCTCCACTTCCAAGCACAAGTATTATGTTATACTTGTAGATGATTTATCATGGAAGAGTTGGATTGTCTTCATGTAGAAGAGAGACTATACATTCTACAAGTTTGTTGAATTTAAAGAACTTGTTGAGAAATAATTGACATGAAAGTGAAGGCTCTTAGGAGTAATAACTATGGTGAATATGTGCCAAATGAGTTTAAAAACTTTTATGCAAAGGAAGGCATTCGATGGTAGTTGATAGAAACCCACAACCCACAGTTGAATAGGGTGGCTGAGAGGAAGAACATACGTTTTGTGGGAGAAACAAGGGCAATGTTGAATGACCAAGGCCTAGCACTACACTTGTGGGATGAGGTGTGTAACACAAGAGTCTATTTCCATAATAAAAATCTTCATCAAATTCTTGGGATGAGTACAATAGAAGAATATTATTTGGCCTAATGCTCCTACATCAATAAATAAACTTCATTCCAAAATATTAAAAATAAATATATCATAACAGGTGATAAATAAAGGTAATTGAAATATCCTTCGTTATGTGTATGGCTCTTCAAAGATTTAACCTTTAAATATCCCTTCACTCTGTGTGTAAGTCTCTTCAAATACTTATTTGAAGCTAGTATTGAGACATTGAGATTTTATGAGGATTTCGTGATATTATAATTTAATTCGAGTAATGAATAAGCCTCCCCTCACTATGTTTCAAAAAACACACACATGGTCATCTAAGTGGCTCATCGCAAATAACATTTTTTAAGGTATCATTGGTTATGATAACCTCTTTGCTAAAAAACAGATTACTAAAATATCTCCAAGGAAGGATTAGTCAATATGAAACATTATTGTGAACAATTGATATCAATTGAAAACTAGAATTAAGTTATTAAATTATATATATGTGGGGTAAATGTTGTTGTTATTAAAAATTTGTAACAGTTTATATAAAACAATATTTTTAATTGTAGTAGAGTTAAATTTAGGATATTTTGTTAATATTTATGGCCGATCTTATTAGTTTTTTTAATGTTAATTTATTTTAATCTTAGTTTACAAATGGTTATGTTAATTATGAATACTTTATGTTTTTTTGGTTAATGCCTCCGTTGCTTCATGAATTATGAAAATTGATTCTTTATTAATATACCATGAAGAGTAGGATTACGTGCTCATATTCTTCTTATGCCATGTTAAAAACGTTATGAATAACTAATGTTTGAATTTTTAAGTTAATTAATTTATTGATTGTGTTATAATTTTTTTAGATATGAATTTATGGTTGATTATGAATCTTGACAATTTAATGCCTCAATAATTTGGATTGATGATCATGTACTCATGATTGCATAAATTTTCTATTAGATTAGGTGGTAAATTTTTTTTTTACCATTATTAGTGAAGGTTTATAATCTTAAATGTGATAAACCTAATTGTTGATGGTGACATCTAAATTTGGAAGAAATATTTTATATATTAAGTGGAATTGGGATTGATATTGATTGAATATGATCTTTAATTACTAGAAATATGATTGTTAGTGAGATGCTTAACATTTGTATTATATAGTAAAACATAAGGATGATATATTGAACATTTGATTGATTATTATAAATGAATTTATCAAAATAGAATATTGGATTGGTTTTTGAATAACTTGACCCTTCAATGACTTAGGCGTAATTTTAATGATATTGTTATGAATTTATGGTTATAGGCACACTTTCATTTATAAAATAATGTTATAATATAAATACATTAATTTTTTTTTCACATTAGAGAAACTATCTTAATTCCATAATAAACTAGTCGAGAAAATATATCAACCTCACATCAATAAAGGAATGTAATTTATAGAGAATAACTCTCAACCTAAATAGTTATAAGAACCTCTTAAAGATAAGGAAAAAATGTATTTACTTATAAAGCATCACAACTAATACAAGTAAGATTTATAACTCTAACACTCTCCCTTAATGATTTTTTTTCTTAATCTTGATCCACTAAGTTTATTTTTGGTTCAATACAATCCTTTCCAAAAAATGTTGACATCCATATAAAGAAACAACCATGCACCAAAATGCATGGGTTGCTAGCTGCTACAACAATCGATCTACCAGGATGTCCTTCATGTATATGGTTCATTCAACCATTATGCCTCCATAAAATACTCTTACCTTTAACTCCCTCTACATAATAATCAAGGGTTTTATTGGGTAGCTTGTAATCATGCTCTAGGTTTTTTCGAATTACCATGAACAATAATCTTGATGCTCCTGTTGGAACATGGTCTCCTAAAAAGCTGCGAAACTGGTCCCTTTTGAATATTTTTTATTAGATTTAGTCTAATGCAGGGGTTTTGGGGTGGGTCAAAGCCCCGAATGTATTGTAATGTGTAAACTGGTAAACTAGGGGTCCGAAAACCACGGTTTGCGGACCATAGGAAAGTCTAGGCTAAGATTGCTATAAATAGAGGGACATTTTGTATTGTAAAGGACAAGAATGATGAGCTATTGATGCGAATTGTGGTTTAAGATATCTATTTGGGTTTTGGGGAACACACTCCTACTGGCTGTGTGCGTGGAGATCCAAGTCCAGCTATGTGGGGACCCTGCTGCTATGTGTGCAGGTTGGGAAGGGAATTGTAATGAAGAATTGATGAATGAATGAATAAGAAGGATTGATAAAGAATTGAATCTGTGAGTAATATTGTGTGAATTGTTGGTAATTGTTTTATTGTTTATTTTCTGTATTTAAGCTACGAAGATCTGTGTAAGTGTGTTCCTGGATCTGGATCTATTCTGTTTTGTTTATATAATGTTGTGTTATTATCATAAAAGCATATAACTATAGATCTAGCACACGTGGATGTGAACAAAGAACTAATTAACCCTACGTAGAACAAGGTAATCGGGAATTACAGGACCTAATGTAGCTCTGCTTGCTGTACCCATCCTTTCTGATGGTGCGAAAACCTGGTTCTAGCACCCACCCATACTACCTCGGGTGAGACTTTGACCTACATAAGCAGGTCACTGCCGAAAGGGCCAATAGCATAGGGTTTTGTTGGAAAACCTTGCACACCGAACTTGGGTCAGGACCCCTTGAGCCAACAAATAGTTCAATTTTCAGGACCCGAAGAAGTCTAAGAAAGGGATCGGGTAATGACACGAGAATATTGGAAACCTAAAAGAAAGGAAATCGAAGACTGGTTCGAAAGGCAGATCCAAGAATTTGCAGTAAAAGAAAATTGCAGTGAAAAGTTAACAACGAAAAAGTGAAAAAATAGGTACATCCTTACAGAGAGCTATGAAATATTCTTTGTGACATTTTCCATTAAGCTCCAGGAGTGGCTGGCCAGACTGGTCGAATTCTAGAAGTGCTGGAAGGACGAACGAGTCACTCAGTGGACCCTGGAGCTGATTCGGCAGCTCAAAAAGACTGATAATACTATCACGCACATGGTAGATCACTCGGTGAATAGTGTGCTTGGAGGATTTGTGACGGAATTTTCCATTGATCAATTTCTCTCATATTTTGAAGCTGAGCGATGATTCTTTAAAGGGTTCTGGGGAAGATTCCTGAGGACATTACCATTGTTGATCAATATATTACTATGTGAAAAGAGCATTCTGTGTATTCATACTGAATGACCTTGGATCTAGATGGGAATGTGACGTGCAGTGGTAAATACTATCGGACCAACCTTGACGGAGGGAGATCTGCCTATAATCTGTTACAAGAACTAGTTGGGCAAGATCCCCCAGCTACATCGCCACCTAGGCTGCACAAAGGTAAGAATTCACCCATACCACCACCTCCCCTAAATAGTGATATGGCTACGCACCTGAAACTACCTACCTTCAAGGGGTTAGGAGATGAGCATATGGACCAGTTTTGGTTTGTTGCAGACTCCGTCTGGACTACGCAGAATGTGGCGAGTGATACGGTAAAGAGGGCACAACTGTCGTTGGCATTCTAGGACAGGGCCTTAGACTGGTATGTGCGATACATTACCCAGAATGGGAGTGCATCCATTCAGGATATCAAAGATGCTTTGAAGCAATAGTTCCTAAAGCTGAAATCTTATTCCCAGTTGGTAGCGGAAGTAAAGGACTTAAAACAAGGTGTGTCTGAGTCAGTATGGGAGGCTGACCAGCGATTGAAGAAAGTAATCAGGGAAGGAGGGTTCGAGTATGATGATAGACAACATACAGAATGGTTCATCGCTATGTTGTTACCTCACCTGTGCACACCAATGAGTCATCAGACCATTGAATCATAGGAGAAAGCTGTGGAGGTCGCTATGAATCTAGAAGTTGCACCTCGCAAGGACACATTGGTAGGAGTACAGAAAATCCAGGAATAGCTTGGGGCTATGCATATGGAGATACAGAACCTGCAAAAGGAGCGAGGAAAGGATGGTTACGCATATCTATGGTGCATACGATGTTGGGTGTCTGGCCATACAAAGGACCAGTGCCCTCTATTAGCAGATTACATGCAAGTGGGAGGACCTAGTCCGGTACGACCAGGAGCGAGTAGGGAGCCCATCTTGTCATGACCAGGATCGAGTGGACCTACGCTGTGGTGTGACGACTGTCATGTGGCAGGACTACATGATACAAACCGTTGCCCTCGGTTAGGTGCCTATGTCCCCGAACTGAAGCAACAATGGTGCAGGTTCTGCTACTCGGTGGGACCTGATGAGTAGAATTTTTGTACTTATGACTTAATGATAGATCGTGGGAACTTGTATAGGGTACACTCAAACCCTGCATCGCCAAGAGGGTCTGCACACTTTGGAGGATCTCCAACATGGGGTAGAGGAGGTCGGGGAGGAAATGAAGGATGAGGACGGGGGCATCTAATCTGTTATAACTGTGGAGAAATGGGACATTTCACCAGAGAATGCCCAAATCCCACCAAGCCATTGTGAAAATACTGTTAGCAGCTGGACCATGTATTGGAGGATTGCCCAATTTTAATAGCCAAAATGCAGGAAAAGCAGCCCACCCCTACACAGAATGTGCAACAAGTTAAAACTGAACTAAGGAATGCAGCTCCGAGCGTAAAGGTCATGAAACGTAGTGGTAGGGTCACCCAGGGTGAAAAGGAGGAGCTTGCCCCCCGAGAAGGAGTGGGTCTCAAAGAATAGGAGCCGCTGGCATCTCCTTCACAGCTTCCAACACACCTTAAGATAGAGGAAGGGGTTGAGCCCTTCCTACAGGCTTGTCTGAAACTGCTACGAAACCCGCAGGCCGTAGGAAATCTTCAAGCGCTACTGAATACCTGCGCAGCTCAGCCTAATTTGATTCCTAGGACCAAGGATGTACACAAAATGTATAGCTAAAAGAAATGCACCAGAAAAGGGATGCGGTTGACTGCACAGATTGGTGACTACGAAATGGATCATGTCATCTTAGATCTTAGATCAGATGCGAATGTATCACCAAAAAAAACATAGAAAATAATGGGAGAGCCTAAACTGGAGTGGTCCACCATCTAGCTGTGAATGGAAAATCAACAAAAAATCATTCCTATAGGTAGGCTACCAAGGGTCATGGTTGACATCGCAAGGGTAAGGGTCCTCGCTGACTTCGAAGTAATAGAAATTGTGGAAGATGCGGATCCCTAACCTGTGCTCCTCAGGTTGGACTAGGCTATAGACATGGGGGGTGTCATCAATCTCAAAAAGCACAACATGGTGTCTAAGAACAATGGAACGTGTGTAATAGTACCACTAGACTCAGCAGAAGGTGCATGGTATACAGAGCCAGCCTATGAGGAGGAGGAAATAGATCACATTTATAAATTGACTGTGCGGAATGAAGATCGGGTTAACCCCACGAACAAAGGAGTTCTCTGTTGGGAAAATGACAGTGAATGTTTTTCTGACTCTGACGAGGAGCTGGAAAATTGGCAAGGTCGGTTGCACGAGGTTTCGACACTGCTATGTATTCAAACCACTAGGAATTTTCATCGCATCTCTGCCAAGGAAAAAGACCTGCATTGCCATAATGACGCAGGTGATAGTAAGAAGAGTGTTAAACCTAAAATTTTGATGGAACAAGCACTGCCCCTAACACTACGTGGAACACCTGCACGAGGGCCAGAATTCTTCACTTAGGAGAAGTATTGGAGTAGGGTGATCCTGCGCCCAGGGACCCCAGTTACCAGATGGGCTCCGAGGTTAGTCGACCTACGATACTTGCTGACATACAAAGGATTCGATCAAACCCTCCCTAGATAGGCTCATTTGATTACCATTGATCTATGTGTGCGTTCGATTATGGACCTGCTTGAACCCACGTGTAATTGGGGGAATTTGCGAACACTTCAAGTAAAAAATGGCACTACGACTCATGACACAGCCCCATCGTACAGGGACGTCTTGAACAAGGGCGACGCACATGGATCGAGGAACTTTGTTGCCAACTGGCAGATCTGGTACCTGAACCACATCATGAAACACCTAGCATCGACCTTAATTTAGGATACATGAGTGGCATGCAGGTGTCATCCAAGGTCTGACGTTCCGTGGAAGAGTCCTAAGGTACGAATAACGACCATCAATACACCCCACTTTGATAAGAAATGAGCCTTACAGTTATGCAAAACAGGCGGTGGACCATCAATGTAGCCATTTATGGTAAGTTTAATCCGAATTGCCAATGGTAAGTTTCCCGTCCGAACTACTCCACCATTAAATAGCTCCTGACGGTGTGTGATTGGCAGAATAACTTTGCACCAGGATATTTATTGGTTCTGCAATATGCTCCTATTCTTGGCCTACTCGTTTTCTACGATAATTGACATTCTCTGAAACACCCGTTTTCTTGTTACTAAGATGGACCCTAACCCATCGAATGATCTGTTCCTGAGCTACTCAGTACCCACAGAAATCATCTTGAGAAGGCTTGGGAATGCTAAGTGAAGTCAAAGGATTGAGTGTTGGCTTCCTGTAGAAATAATTGGCTACGAGCCACGTACAGAAAGGCACCAGTACTGCGCAATGGGAATAACCAATCTTCGCACACCAAGGAAAACCGTGGAACCTAGCTGGATGGCCTTGATAGCAGAAGACGGTACATTAGTACCACATTCTTCCACCAACAGCATCACAGTGAGGTCACCACTGGTTCTGCGCCAAGAAGGTATGCTGAGATACAGGGACGTGGTGCAACTTCTCCGCAACTCTAGAGTACTGCCCAGCAGAAGCAATGTTTGTTCACTCCCTCACACTGCCCTAGTTAACAATCATGATGTGACCGCTGAGGACATCCAAATAGATTTTGTGTAGCTATATTGCACAATGCTCCAAGGATTATACACCAGAGTGTTGCAAGAGGTTCGGCACTGTGACCAAACTACGCAACAACAATCTGACATACCTCTGGACGTACGGGCCTAGCGGATTGCATTGGTCACTGACGCAACGCATATTATTTAGGAGCAGCTTGCCCGGGGTGCACAGTTGGTCGAAACAACTACGCAACTATGGACAACAGTCCAACACCATTCTATGATTTAGCATATCCAGAAGGAATTACGGCAGGTGGAGGCTACTTTGGATCAAGTTAGCGCTTCCTCACCCTCCAACGTCTCTATGCCATGTCTAGCCATCATGGAAAGGATTGAGAACCTTTGCCACAACAAGCATGTCATCCAAAAATGGTTGAAACCATGGGTCAACACTGCACTCCAGCTCACCCACGATGTTCAGTCCGCCATTGCACGCCTCCACCGGCTGCTAGAATGGGTTACCACAGCTCTAGACTGTCCTGCCTCCATGAAACTTGTCAACATTGCACAGCAAGCTGTGGACCAGAGTTAGGAAGTGCTCCCTTCGCTCGTCTACGCTCTTGCTACCTTTCACGTGGAAATAGAAGCCGCACCACTGCAGTGACTTAGGACGAGTCACAAGATTGTGTTGGGAAACTGTTGGAATAGGGTCTCCTAACAAGCTGCGAAACTGGTCCCTTTTGAATAATTTTGATTAGATTTAGTCTAGCACAGGGGTTTTGGGGTGGGTCAAATCCCCAAATGTAATGTAATGCGTAAAAGGGTAAACTAGGGGTCTGAAAACCACGGTTTGCAGACCATAGGAAAGTCTAGGCTAATATTGCTATAAATAGAGTGACATTTTGTATTGTAAAGGACAAGAATGATGAGCTATTGATGTGAATTTTGGTTTAAGCTATCTGTTTGGGTTTTGGGGAACGGACTCCTATTGGCTGTGTGCGCGGAGATCCAAGTCCAGCTGTGTGCGGAACCTGCTACTATGTGCGCAGGTTGGGAAGGGAATTTTAAGGAAGAATTAATGAATGAATGAATAAGAAGGATTGATAAAGAACTGAATCTGTGACTAATCTTATGCTAATTGTTGGTAATTGTTGTATTTTGCATTTTTTGTCTTTAAGCTGTGAAGATCTATGTAAGTGTGTTCCTGGATCTGGATCTATTATGTTATGTTTATATAATGCTATGTTATTATCATAAAAGCATATAACTATAGATCTAGCACATGTGGATGCGAACAGAGACCTAATTAACCTTGCGCAGAACAAGATAATCAGGGATTACAGGACCTAGCGCAGCTCTGCTTTCCGTACCCATCCTTTCTCAGGGTGCCGAAACCTGGTTCCAGCACCCACCCATACTACTTCGGGTGAGACTTTTACCTATGCAAGCAGGTCACTACCGAAAGGGCCAGTAGTATAGGGGTTTGTTGGCAAACATTGCATGCCGAACCTGGGTCAGGACCCCTCGAGCCAACAAATGGTTCTATTGCCGAAACCCGAAGAAGTCTAAGAAAGGGATCAGGTAATGACATGAGAATACAGGAAACGTGAAAGAAACGAAATCGAAGATTGGTTCGAAAGGCAGATCCAGGAATTCACAGTAAAAGAAAATTGTAGTGAAAAGTTAACAGCAAAAAAGTGGAAAAATAGGTACATCCTTACATAGAGCTACGAAATATTCTTTGTGACATTTGCGATCGAGCTCCAGGAGTGGCTGGCCAGACTGGTCAAATTCCAAAAGTGCTGGAAGGACGAACAAGTCACTTAGTGGACCTCGAAGCTGATCCAGCAGCTCAAAAAGACTAATAATACTATCACACATACGGTAGATCACTGGGTGAATAGTATGCTTGGAGGATTTGTGACGGAATTTTCCATTGATTAGTTTGTATCATATTTTGAAGCTGAGCAACGATTCTTTAAAGGGTTCCGGGGAAAATTCCTGAGGGCATTACCATTGTTGATCAAGATATTACTGTGTGAAAAGAGCATTCTATGTAGTCATACCGAATGACCTCGGATCTAGATGGGAGCATGACGCATAGTGGTAAATACTATCGAACCTACCTTAACGGAGGGAGATCCACCTATAATCTATTGCAAGGACCAGTTGCGCAAGATCCCCTAGTTACATCGCCGCCTAGGCCACACAAAGGTAAGAATTCACCCATACCACCACCTCCCCTAAACAGTGATATGGCTGCGCACCTGAAACTACCTACCTTCAAGGGGCTAGGAGATGAGGATATGGACTGATTTTGGTTTGTTGCAGACTCCGTCTGGACTACGCAGAATGTGGCAAGTGATACGGTAAAGAGGGCACAACTTTCATTGGCATTTGAGGATAGGGCCTCAGACTGGTATATGCGATACATTGCTCAGAATGGGAGCGCATCCATTTAGGATATCAAAGACGCTTTGAAGCAACAGTTCCTAAAGCCAAAATCTTATTCCCAGCTGGTAGCGAAAGTAAAGGACTTCAAACAAGGTGTGTCTGAGTCAATATGGGAGGTTGACCAGTGATTGAAGAAAGAAATCAGGAAAGGAGGGTTCGCGTATGATGATATACAACATACGAAATGGTTCATCGCTATGTTGTTACCTCACGCGTGCACGCCAATGAGTCATCAGACCTTTGAATCGCAGGAGAAAACTGTGGAGGTCACTATGAAACTAGAAGCTGCACCCCGCAAGGATATGTCTATAGGAGTACAGCAAATCTAGGAACAACTTGGGGCTATGCATATGGAGATACAGAACCTGTGAAAGGAGCGAGGAAAGGATGGCTACACAGATCTATGATGCATACGATGTCGGGTGTCTGGCCATTCAAAGGACCAGTGCCCTCTATTGGCGGATTACATGCAAGTGGGAGGACCTAGTCCGGTACGACCAGGAGTGAGTAGGGAGCCCATCTTGTCACGACCAAGATCGAGTGGACCCGTGCTGTGGTGTGACAACTGTCATGTGGTAGGACTACGTGATACGAACCATTGCTCTCAGTTAGGTGCCTACGTCCCCGAACTGAAGCAACAATGGTGCAGGTTCTACCGCTCGGTGGGACATGATGAGAAGAACTGTCATACTTATGAATTTGTGATAGATCGTGGGAGCTTGTATAGGGTACACTCAAACCATACGTCGCCAAGAGGGTCTGCACACTTAAGAGGATCTCTAGCCTGGGGTAGAGGAGGTCGGGGAGGGAGTGCAAGACGAGGACGGGGGCAGCTAATCTGTTATAACTGCGAAGAAATGGAACATTTCTCTAGAGAATGCCCAAATCCCACCAGGCCATCATTCAAATACTTTCGGCAACTGAACCATGTGGTGGAGGATTGCCCAATCTTAATAGCCAAAATGTAGGAAAAGCAGCCCACCCCTATGTAGAATGTGCAACGAGTTAAAACTGAACTAAAGAATGCAGCTCCGAGCGTAATTTCATGACATGCAGTGGTAGGGTCACCCAGGGGGCAAAGGAGGAGCTTGCCCCTTGGGAATGAGTGGGTCTCAAAGGACAGGAGACACTGGCAGCTCCTACGCAGCTGCCAACACACCTCAAGATAGAGGAAGGGGTTGAGCCCCTCCTACAGGCTTGTTTGAAACTGCTACGAAACCCGCAAGCTGTAGGAAACCTTCAAGCGCTACTGAATACCTGCGCAGCTCGGCCTAATTTGATTCTTGGGACCAAGGATGTACACAAACTGTATAGCTATAAGAAACACACTGGAAAATAGATGCGGTTGATTGCGCAGATTGGTGACTACAAAATGGATCAGGTCATCTTAGATCTTGGATTAGATGCGAACTTATTACCAAAACAGGCATGGAAACGAATGGGAGAGCATAAACTGGAGTGGTCCACCATCTAGTTGCGAATGGAAAATCAACAAAAAATCATTCCTCTAGGTAGGCTACCAAGGGTCATGATTGACATCACAGGGGTAAGGGTCCTCGCTAACTTTGAAGTAATAGAAATTGTGGAAGATGCGGATCCCTACTCTACGCTCCTCGGGTTGGACTTGGCTATAGGCATGGGGGGTGTCATCAATCTCAAAAATCACAACATGGGTTTGAGAACAATGGAACATGTGTAATAGTACCACTAGACTCAGCAGAAGGTGCATGGTATACAGAGCCAACCTATGAGGAGGAGAAAATAGATCACATTTATAAATTGACTGGACGGGATGAATATTGGGTTAACCCCACGGATGAAGGAGTGCTCTGTTGGGAAAAGGACAGTGAATTTTTTTCCGACTCTAACGAGGAGCTGGAAAATTGGCAAGGTCGGTTGCACGAGGTTTCGGTGCTACGATGTCTTCAGACCACTAGGAATTTTCGTTGCATCTCTACAAATGAAAGAGACCTGCCTTTCCATAATGACACAGGTAATAGTAAAAAGAGTGTTAAACCTAAAATTCCCACGGAACAAGCGCTGCCCCTAACACTACGTGGAGCACCTGCACAAGGGCCAATATTCTTCACTTAGGAGAAGTATTGGAGTAGGGTGATCCTGCGCCTAGGGACCCCAGTTACCAGATGGGCTTCGAGGTTAGTTGACCTACGATACTTGCTAACATACAAAGGATGTGATCGAACCCTGCCTGGATAGGCTCATCTGATTGCCGCTGACCTAGGCGTGCGTTCGATTATGGACCTGCTTGAACCCACATGCAATTGGGGGAATTTTCGAACACTTCAAGTAACAAATGGCACTAGGACACTTGATGTAGCCCCATCATACATGGAGATCCCAACCAAGGGCGACGCACATGGCTCGAAAATATTTGTGGCCCACTGGCAGATCTGGTACCTAAACCACGTCATGAAACACCTAGCATCGACCTTAATTCAGGATACACGAACGACACGCAGGTGTCATCCGAGGTCTTACACTCCGTGGAAGAGTCCTCAGGTACGAATAACGACCATCAGTACACCCCACTTTGATAAGAAAGGAACCTTACAGTTACACAAAATAGGCGGCATACCATCAATGCAGCCATTTATGGTAAGTTTAATCTGAATTGCCGATGGTACGTTTCCCGTCTGGACTACTCCACCATTAAATAGCTCCGGATGGTGTGTGGTTGGCAGAATAAATTCGCACCAGGGTATTTATTGGTTCTGCAGTATGCTCCTATTCTTGGCCTACTGGTTTTCTGCGATCATTGACACTCTCTGGAATGCTCGTTTTCTTGTTACGAAGATGGACCCTAACCCGTCGAATGATCCATTCCCTATCTACTTAGTACCTACAGACATCATCTTGAGAAGTCCTGGGAATGCTGAGTGTAGTCAAAGGATTGAGCTCTGGCTTCCTGCAGAAAGAATTGGCTGTGAGCCATGTACAGAAAGGCACCAGTACTATCCAATGGGAATAACCAATCTTCTCACCCCAAGGACAACCGCGGGACCCAGCTGGATGGCCTTGATAGCAGAGGAGGGTACGTTAGTACCAAAGTCCCCCACCTGCAGCATCAGAGTTAGGTCCCCACTGGTTCTACACCAAGAAGTAACGCTGAGATACAGGGACATGCTGCGACTTCTCCGCAACTCCAGAGTACTGCCCAGCAGAAGCAATGTTTGTTCACTCCCTCACACTGCCCTAGTTAACAATCATGATGCAACCGCTGGGGACATCCAAATAGATTTGGCATAACTATCTCACATAGCGCTCCAAGGATTATACACCAGAGTGTTGCAATAGGTTCGCCAGCGTGACCAAACTATGCAACAACAATCTGACATACCTTCGGACGTACGGGCCCAGCGGATTGCATTGGTCACCCACGCAATGCATATTATTCAAGAGCAGCTTACACGGGGTGTGTAGTTGGTCGAAACAGCTACACAAGTATGGACAACAGTCCAGCACCATTCTATGCTTCAGCATATCCATAAGAAATTACAACAGGCGGAGGCTGCTTTGGATCAAGTCAGCGCTTCCTCACCCTCCAACGTCTTCGTGCCACGTCTAGCCGTCATGGATAGGATCGAGAACCTTTGCCACAATAGGCATGTCATCCAAAAATGATTGAAACCATGGGCCGACACTGCACTCCAGCTCGCCCACGATGTTCAGTCTGCCATTGCGCTCCTCCACCGGCTGCTAGAATGCGTTACCGTGGCTCCAGACTGTCCTACCTTCCTGACACTTGTCAACATTACACAACAAGCTGCGGACCAGAGTCAGGAAGTGCTCCCTCTGCTCGTCCATGCTCTTTCTACCTTGCGTGCGCAAATAGAAGCCACACCACCGTAGTGACTTGGGACGAGTCACAAGATTGTGTTGGGTGACTGTTGGAACAAGGTCTCCTAACAAGCTGCAAAACTGTTCCTTTTTGAATATTTTTTATTAGATTTATTCTAGCGCAGGGATTTTGGGGCAGGTAAAAGCCTCGAATGTATTGTAATGGGTAAAAGGGTAGACTAGGGGTCCGAAAACCACAATTTGCGGACCATAGGAGAGTCTATTCTAATATTGCTATAAATAGAGGGACATTTTGTATTGTAAAGGACAAGAATGATGAGCTATTGATGCGAATTGTGGTTTAAGCTATCTGTTTGGGTTTCGGGAAATGAACTCTTGCTGGTTGTGTGCACGGAGATCCAAGTCTAGCTGTGTGCGGACCCTACTGCTATGTGCACAGGTTGGGAAGGGAATTGTAAGGAAGAATTGATGAATGAATGAATAAGAAGGATTGATAATGAACTAAATCTGTGACTAATCTTATCTGAATTGTTGTTAATTACTGTATTGTGCATTTTCTATCTTTAAGCTACGAATATCTATGTAAGTGTGTTCCTGGATGTGGATCTATTATGTTCTATTATTATCATAAAATCATATAACTATAGATCTGGAGCACGTGGATGTGAATAGAGACCTAATTAACCTTGCACAGAACAAGGTAATCAAGGATTACAGGACCTAGTGCAGCTCTGCTTGCTGTACCCATCCTTTCTCAGGGTGCGGAAACCTGGTTCCAACACCCACCCATACTACATCGGGTGAGACTTTGACCTACGCAAGCAGGTCACTACCAAAAGGGCCAGTAGTATAGGGGTTTGTTGGAAAACCTTGCACAATGAACCTAGGTCAGGACCCCTCAAGCCAACAACACCTGCATCACACTCCTAAGGAATTACATCCTTATGTGGTTTCTACTTACCACGAAGAAACATATCAATATGGCAGCAAACCATCACTCAAAGAGGGTTTTAGATTACCACAAACTTGCAATTACAAATTGGTTTCAATGTTACCACAACATACATCAAGGTACACATACCTCATCCAGATTGCATCAAGACTCACTTAGGTGAATTCAATGGAAAAATCCATTCACGAAGATACCTTGCACATACATTCTCAAGGACCACTACATAAAGTCATACATGTACTTATATTATAATATGACCTTAAGTATATTTCACAACACACATAATTTTTAAATTTAATTTTCCACCATCATTTGGATTCCAATGTTTCCATCCTCATTTCTACCACAAGCACTATCATATGTAAGGACACTCATTTTCCTTTTATTATAAATTGAGGATAACAACTATATCTTTACATGAAATTTTTTAGCTATATGATTTCTTCTTCTTCGTTTCATATCTACATATAACTAATTATTGCATGAACTTGGTGATAATTTATTTCCATATAAAAATAAAACCATATATCAAGATACATGGGTACCATCTTCTCTTTTCATCATTTCTCTAGGAATCCTTTTTAGTTACATCATTCATCGACATTTTAAACTTTCTCTAATGTGGTCCTTACAATTTTATATTCTCTCGTTTCATATTTCCCCATTTAATCAATGCTCGCCTTCTATAATTACACATCAAGTTTACATATGAATCCACTCTCCACCCTTGTACCTATCTAAGTGGTTGATTCCAAAAAATTATGAATCCATAATAAAATGAGATGAATGCATATTACATGATTACATGTGCCATCAGATGAATCTCTATAGCTGATCTGGATTTATGTAGGAACACAATAAAATAGATAAATAAACATAAACACAGAGATGTGGTGGAAATAATGCTTCATTTCATTAATATCAAATAGAAGAAATATGCTTATATACATAATGGATATCAAATAGCTAGGGCATTGGTAGCTTATCTCTGAGAAGAGATGTGGCGGCCACATGCCTCTGAACTATGTTACAATGAGGCTCGAGGGCCTATTTATTATTGAAAAAAAATGGAAAATATAAACATCCAAAAACCTAACCCTAGGAGATGGAGCACCAACTATGGGCCCCATTTGGGTAAATTGGTGTTTCAACTTCCCAGGGTCGTAACTTTGGCATACTATCTCCGTTTGACACACATGATACATCGTTAGAAATATCTATCCGAGGAATACAAATTCTGATCATGAATATCAATTTTGAAATGAAATCATATTCATCGGAGGTGTGATGCCTAAAAAACATCATTTAGGGCCTCAAAACGGCTTCGGATGTTCAAGACCTCAAAAACTGCTAAAAATAGTAAGTTGTGCTGAAACTAAAAAACAGAAAGGAATAATGGTGGTGTTTCAAATGGAATAGGTGGGTGGCAACCAATATCCACCTGGATCATTAGGGTCCCAAAATGTCTCCAAGAGTGCAGGACCCAAAAACCTACTAAAAATAGTAAATTGTGGTGAAAGTGAAAAGATGTAAGAATTTATGGTGCGGGTCCAAATGGAATAGGTGGGTGGCCACCGATATCCACCTGGATCAATAGATGTGACTGAACATAACATAATAACACTTGGGTAAAACAAAATGGAACAATATTTCTCGGTGTTAGGTACAACTAATCATGCACTCCATATATTATTTCAAATCACATACAACAAACATTTAAATTTTTTTTACAACAACATTGAGCTTAGCATTACTCATTTGTAGAACTACAAATGTTCAACATATAAGACAATTTACGTCTCATCCCTATGCCTCACTTTTTACCTCTGTAACTAGAATCTTCCTTCTCTAAAGTGATGCACAAAATTGGTGTCTTTTCCATCCCTTTAGATTCTTCACTCAATCTTATATATTCATGCCTTCATGTAATTTTTTAGATTCCTAAATTCTATCAAAAAAAAATTCACTAGCATTTTGAGATAATGATATGCTTATTTTAATAAATTAAGACATGTTTACACCAATATAAAAATAATGAACAATAAATTATCCAAAATGTTACCCATATTTTCAGACCAACTGCTACAAAACCTATATATATATATATATATATATAAGTCATGATGAAAAACCAATTAAAGATCACAATGATAAAAAAAATTTATCAACATCCAAACCTTGAGAAATTAAATATTCACCCCCTTTCGTTCCTTCTCATTCAACATGATGTTGTCACTAATTTCCTTGACATTGATGTGTTGGAAGTCATACATTCCGACACTATTACTGTTGCTACGAAATTTCCACAACCAAGTTAAGCCAAGGTTCTCCTATATCTCCTTGTTAAACATCCATAAACAAAAGAAAAGGTGTGTGCACCAATGTTTCTATAATATTGATTTGTTCCTTCATTTTTCCATTAAATAACCAAAAAATTTCTTCCATGACCAAATTTATACTTGGGGACTTACACTTTGAATCTAGTAAGTTATACCTACAACCACACAAGCATCATGCTCTATAAAAGAGTAGTACGACCTCTTATTAATGTTAAATCTACAAATTTATCCAAACCACTACGTCATTTTTATGCACGGTGAATGATCATCTCCATAATTGCACATTGCTACAATATCACAATGTGATGGATCTATAAACAAACTCATTCTTAAATCCATTAGATTCTTCTATGCTTAGGTATTCTTACTCATTCCTACTAGGTATAAATTGATCAATGGGTCAAACCTATGAGCTCATAATATCTAGCTCTAATTCGGATGCCTTACACCTATGTTTTTCTGGGTTCCATCTAGGGCTCAATCCTAGGTATAATTACCACCTTGGTGTTTCCTCAGCTTATATGTTATTCCTCTTAAATAAATACAGGTACGGTAGCATAGGTCATGTCCATTTGGAGGGTTCCTTGAAGTTTAGCTCCCCAGGAGCGTGATAAGAGCATGCCATATTTAGGGGGAATTTCAGCCACTACAATATTCATTACTAGTCTCTTGGCTAGTATTTGTGCTAGATTAACACAAATATCTTTGATTAGGCCTAGATATTTAACTCTACTGGAATCAAAAGAGTATAGATATTTGTATGGTCTACTTATATCAAGGCCTAGTCTTTCCATTACTACCTTTGACATGAGGTTATGTGAATATCTCGAATCTAACATGGCATTGTCGAGCATTTTATCATGATTGTTCAGACTGACATAAAATGGAGGCACACCTCCCTCTTCAAATTTAGCTTCTACTTCAGGTCCAAACAAAAGCTCAGGTTTGTCATCATTCAATTTTACGGAATCAACATTTTATCCTATGTTTAAACCTTTCAAAACTTGGGATCTATATAAATCTTGGCCAACTAATTCAGTAAGAGGGATCGATATTTTTATCTTGGCAATTTCATTCTCAATACCGAATGGTGTCTATGTTTTTGGAAGATTCAAATCAGTTTTATTAGACGTTGTTTTTGCAACAATTTCAGCTTGATGTTTTGTACTAGAGACATCAGTTAAATCAGTTTTGACAGGGTTGATATTTGATCTACTAGTGATGCTTTGGTCAACACTATGTGGGTTGTTTTTGTTTTTATTTTTATCAGAGCCTTTAACCATTGTGTTTGAAGTTTCTGCTATTTTTTTAGGATCATTTTCAGGAGTCTTCCTAGCAGAAATTTCTGGGTTGTTTCTCTTGGGAATATCTTGTTTTTTCTTGCTTCTGAGGTCATACTGTCTATGTACTTCCATTATGGGATTTTTGAATCCTTGTTTATAGTCTTCAGATTCTAGGCATTCTTCTTCATTTGGGGAAAATATGCCTTGTTCTTCCTTAGTAAGTGCTCTAGATTGTCAACTATTGTAGGAGGGTTTGGGTCAGGATGGGATCTGGTACTGATTCTTCTTGAAGCCATAATTTGGACCCAAGGATTAGAAAGGTTGAGAGTTTTATAACAGTTTGAAAAACAAACCTATCTGCAAAAGAAATACTTTCTTCACAAAGTATTTTGACTAGGTTCTATTTTATTTTTGATAATATCAGGGTTTCTCAATAATGTTCCTAGTGGAATCTGTAGAGAACCAGTAGAGTCAGCAGACCTATTGAAAAGTAGTGGAGTCACCACGTGGATGATTTTAATTGTCTTGAGATTGATTGTTGTCCACCATTAACAACCAGATACTAGTCTTGCCTAACACTTGATTCATCTAAATTTGAGTGGGGTTTTCTGAGTTCTTTGAGGAAATATTAATATTTTTAGCAACTCAGTTTAACTTCCCCAGTATGGTCGCCACTATGTTGGAGCCCCGTGATTTCCAAGAGTGGAAAAAAAAAATGCAGGGAACCACATCAGACCGCTTTGGAGTCCAAGGACCTAGAATTCTTGGGCTCAGAGAGGGCTCTCTCTATGTTTATGTTTAATTGGTTTATCTTTATGCTTCTGTTTTTTTATTTTAGGCTAGTTATGAAGTTCTAGGACAACTTGTTTTGTTTGATTGATTGTTTGATTAATTGATTGATTTTTTTAGTTGAATAAAAATACTATGAGAAACATTAATCCATTGGGCTATGGAGTCATAAAAGGATTTAATTGTACATCAATTCTGCAAGGGTTTTCATAGGAAAAGCTAACTATATCAAGTGGATCTTTTAGATTAGATGGAATATGAAATGACAGTAAGTTGTGAATTTAGTAAAACTAAAGGGAAATTAAGAATCCTTTAATCTATATTTGAACAAGAAAATCCTTTGAGATAACTGTTTAAGAGGAATTAAAGAGAAGGACACCCGTGAATTTTTTAAGTAATATTTACTAAGAAAACCTTTAAGACAACAATCCAGCAATCTTAGAGAGCAGGACACCCCTGAGTTCTCTAACTATTACTTTTACAAAAAGAAAAAATTCAAGATAAAAATCAGTGAAATTAAATAGCAGGACACTCTTGAATTCTTTAATCAAACTTCAAAGAAGGCCTTTAAAATAATAGTTTAAGAAAATCCAAAGAGCGGGGAAAATCATAAATTTCTTTAGCTAGACTCTACTAAGTAAAATTCAAGGCAACAAGCTAGGTGGAACTAAAGAGTAGGACACCCCTAAATTCTCTAATCAGACCTTGTAGAAGAAAACATAAAGATAATAGAAACAAAAAGAGTTAAGGTGCCCAAGCAACATATCTTAATCTAAATTTTTTGTTCTATTATTAGAGAAATGATGGACAGTATGGAAAACATAAGAGAAACATTGACAAAGAAGGATAACATCACCATTAACATAGCTCAAGAATCCTGTGAACATTCTTGTATTACTGATGTCCAAAACAGTTACAATACTCTAGTGCAACAATTTCTAAACTCAGAGTCTGATCAAAATCTAGCCTAGTAGCTTATCAAGTAGCCAATAAATCCACCAACAATAAAAATGAACAATACATGTAGTATTTATCCGTAGATGAGGAGATGATCCTAATCTAGGGTTTCAGGCTACAGTTATTATAGAGTAAATGTAATCTTGACCTTTGAGACCATGCAAGGCCCAAGGAAAAATAGTACTGACTAACTTGTTTTAATAATAACTTTTAACTTAATTGTTGGGCTAACTTTTGGATATTTTTGACTTTTTTCCTTTTCATTAACTTTTACAATAACCAGTGAGCTGCTTAAAATATCTTTGATTGAATCATTAACTGAGGTAGCCGCCTTTTAGGAAATTTAGGCTGTGGGTGGCAAAATAAGGTTTGAAGAAGTAAAGCCTGATTTGGACTTTGTCTTTTGAATCTGCCTCCTTTGTTGATTTGTCTTTAAGTTATGATTAGTCCTTAAAATATGATTTTTCTTTTAAACTCTAATCTATCTTCATCTATATATTTTAACTATTTTCCCCTTTACTGTCACTGTCATCTCTTTCTTTATCTCACTGTTTGATCTACTTCCTTACCAGTGCTTTGTATTAACCTTTGTATTCTAATCATGAATTTCATCTTTAACCTCTGATTTAAACCTTTAATCCCTTTTTTCTTTTCACTGTCACAGTGAATCTTTCCACTGTCACTACTCTTTGACCGTGTTCTTTGCATTTGTCTTTGTCTCTATGCAGCCACTATAAACATTCTCCTCTTATCCTTTATCTTGCCTTTTGAAGAACATTTGTTGCCTCTGATTGATTCCTTTAATCAATAAGGCTACTGGATCGTTGTTATAGCATCATTTCTCACCTTGACATGATTCATGATTGCTTCATGGCTTTATGGGCACCCATTCCTATAGACTTGGACAAATTCACTTAAAAACAGTGTAAAATCCTCCATACGCGACTATGCCCGTGTTTTTCCGCGTGTATACGCGAGTACAGCTAGACTTTTCCGCGTATGCCATTTTAATGATTAAAAAATATATAAAAATCCTTAATTTCGCGCTGGGTTGATGGTTACTCAGGTAGTTCAACCACCCCAGCCCGTGGCCAACTGTTTCCAACTGCTGAAACTACTTGGAGGGACTATAAAAAGACCTCATGTGTATGGCCTAAGGGAGAGAGAGAGAATTATTGATATTATACTCTGTTGGTATTCTCTATCCAAGTCTTATTCCCCGTGCCTCCTGCACTTTCCCAGTTCATTTCAGGAAACCCTTGTTTCCTTGAGATATACATCCCTTTATATGTTATCTCGTATGCACCAGTTTGGAAGGAGTCTTAGCGAGGCAAGGGCTGGACGGATCCGGACGACGGTCTGCGAAGGCCTTGGAAGATCTCGTATGCACCTGTTTGGAAGGAGTCTTAGCGAGGCAAGGGCTGGACGGATCCGGACGACGGTCTGCGAAGGCCTTGGAAGGATCGGGTGATCTCTCCACGATTACTTTTGTACGTACTATTTATAATACAGAAGTATCATGCTGTTCCCGAAATAAACGTGTTAGTGTATGCTTTAATGTATGAAGAATATTTGTTATAAAAGCATTCATTATGATTTATTTAATGTTTTATATGAATCACACTAACATATAGAGTAGAAATATGCTGTACAACTTGTCCTTTGTGCTAGTTTCTTCTTGTATTTCAGGTTAAGGAGGAAGGACGGTTGCAGGGAGTTTGAACTCCACGTGGATCTACTTCAAACGTAGGACCAACGGGTAAACCTCTCATTCTGCTCTATTTAGTTTTTATGAATGTGCATGATCGTGTGGGTCTCTGTTAAGTAGTACGCCCATGCTCTGTGGAGGTTGAATCCCAACCAACCTCTAGGGTGTTAATTCCCCGAAACAGAACTGGCGACTCCGCTGGGGATCACATTCTTGTGATTCTCCTGTTGGGTTGTTTCAGCTGTTCGGTAGGTTGCCAACAGTTTTTTCTGTCTTTTACAGTCCAGTTTATCTTCTTGCAGTCAGTCTAAAGTCTTGGTGTCTTTCCCAGACTTGTCTTTTTTGTTTTTCATTATCTTTCTTTGTATACACCTTTTTGTCTGCACACAGTCGCGTATACCCGTGAGTTTTTGTAAAAGGATCCACGTATACGCGAGTTTCCCTATACACAGACGCGTATACACGCTGGTTGCATAACTGCTAGGTCGCGTATACCTAGACAGATTTTGAAATTTTAAGATTCTGGTGTTTTTGGTCTTTTCTGGCTGTGGAGGCCTGTGTTTGCAGAGTCTCTGTACTTACTGGAGTGTGACAGAAGTGGTTTCAAGTCTTGTTTCTCTTTCGTTTGTCCGAAAACTGATCTTTTGGCAAAGTGTCCTTGTTGGTGCTGGCACTCCTGGATTGGGTTCCAAGATCGCTTTCTGAGCATTCTTGGCTGTTCTGCTTTATCAGAACAGAGAGCTTCTGCTCACTGACTCACTCCTATCTTTGTGTTGTGCTTTGCATTGCGCTCTTTGCTTTGTTTTCGATTGGTTTTCTTGAGTTTCATAGGCTAGGGTTTTGTTGCAATTTTCGGAGAATTTTCTTGCTTCTTTGGAGTTTTGTGTTGCAACAAGTTTGCACTATTTCTCTACGCTGTTTGATTGAGTTTTTGGTCTTCCGTTGCTCTTATTGATCTTGCTATCATTAGCTTTATAAGGTTTGAGAGCATAGTTGAAGTTTATGCTTGAAATTCGGTCTCGTTTTGGCTTGGATTGTGATAGTTGTTCTTGGTTTTTTTGAAGCTCTTGTTTTATAAAACTAAAAAGCCCAAAAAACATTTGTTTTTCTTTTTGTTTTTGCATCTCAAAAACTCAAAAAACATTGTTTCTTGTTTTTGTTTTTGTTCCTGCCTTTTCATTTTCGTTTGGTTATATCTTTTGGAAATTTTGTGGAGTTTCTTGCTTCTAGTTTTCAGCTTGATTTTAAGGAGAGGTTGTCTTTTGATTTCTTCTTCTTCTTGTTGAGTATTTTTGTTGTCTTATACTAAGAGTTCTTGTTTCAAGAATTGGCTTTCTGGACAACAAAAGATGAGTTAAAACTGAAGGAGCCTGTTGGGAAATTTCACCTTGTTTCAAGAGATTTTTTGCATCTTAGAATTTACATGCTTGTAGTCATTTGCATTAGGTGCATTGAATCATTTAGTTAGCTTCTTAGTTTTTGTGAGTGTGAGTTTGTAATTCGAAAAGAAAAATACATTTTTTAGTCTCGTAGAACTTATATAGAAATTGCTCTTCATCGAAAGACAAATAACTGCATGTGCATGTAGTCAGGTTTTTATTAATTTCTTTTGCGTCAGAACATCATTGGTTTCAACTCCATATCCTTGTGACTTAATACAACAGCCCTTAAAATAAGCGATTTAATCTAAAATCAACTAGCAAATTTTACTAAGTGTCAATCACCAACTAGCTAGGTTGTAGGGCCTTGGAATAGGTGAGTGGAGAGTTAACTCTCCAAGGACGCTCAAACAAACATAGAAGTTGATTAATTGAGCGAAATCCAACTCCGTGAGGTGGACTGGGAAAGCTCTCATCCGAGAGTCAAGCGCGAGGGGAAGTGAAGGTTAAGAAGAAGGATACCCCCCCTCCGATTAGCTGAATCTAACCTCAAGACCGTTCCGCCCAGCTTCTGATACGGATTGGTGTCCATAGTTGCTGTTCCTAGGTTCCACACAGGTGACTGCGGGGGGGAATACCCGTGGTACCTGAGGCAGACGTCGCATCACTTCCAGCAGTACTTCGGGGGGGTGCCCTTGCGAAGCTTGGGTGCTTGAGCCGGCAAAGGCTGTTGTTAGGAGGTCGGCGTAACTGTTTCTGATACCTTCGCTAGTTGTTCTGGGCCCTAATCATCCCAGACTGCTTTCGGAAGGCCCTATACTTCGCTTTCCTGTATTTTGGTGTCCGGTCCTCATCACCCGGAGCGGAAATAATTGGAGGCTGTTTGCTTGCTGTTTCTCAGGGTTTTTGATTTTAGTGTGTGCTCTTTGCTCCTAGCTTGCCTAGCTTTTCACTTTTCTTGAGTCTAATATAATAAATCTGTAAAAGTGGCTGATCAAGCGCCTCGACGTTCGAGGAGAGTCCGGGGGTTATCTCCCGAGAGTGCAGAGCCTTCTTCGAGAAGGCGTAGGAGCGATTTAGCAGGTGGTTTTCACCCTGTAGAGTCTGACGCTGTGGAGAGAGATCCTCCACTAAGGTCTGAAGGTTTCATTGCTGATTCCGGTGTCGGTTCCGAGAGGAGCGTTCCGCTCACCTCGAGAGTATTGTTTCCTCAGGAGGAAGATTTTCGGATAGAAGATATACCTGAGCCTGCAGCTACAGGTCCATCTCCTCTTCCTCTTGATCATCCGTTTGTTATTCAGTACGTCGGACCGGAGTCTGAGAGACCGCCGGATCTTCCATATCTTGCTTATCTTTCGATGGCCACGACTGGGAACACGGCTTCTACCGTGAGTGCTGCGGGCATTCAGACCCCTGCTTCTGTCGAGGCAGGGGGCACTCTTGCTCCATCTTCGAGTGCTTCTAGCACTGCTATGTTTGGCTCTGGGTTCACCCAAGCATATGCTTCTCAATCTGGTCCCTTCGTTTCAGGGATGTCCATTGCTGGAAATACCTCTTTTTCCTTTACCGCCGGTGCAGCTGGATCTACGCCCATGTCCAACATGGCTAGTGGATCAGCTTCTTTTCAGGGTTTCCCCTTTGGGACTGGGCATATTCCTAGTCCTAATCCTTCTTTAGGGTCGTTTCTTTTTACGTCCCAGACCCAAAGTTTCAATCCTTGGGCTCAGGGGCCAAGTTCGACTGCTTTTATGGGGTGGAATCCTATGTTTGCAACGTCGGGGGCAGGGAATCAGTTCATCGCGAGTCATCCAGGGAATGCTTCTTTCCTTGCATCGAGTGCTTATCAGTCTTTTTCTCCTCTATCTAATGCATGGAACCCCTACCAGGGGCTTACCTCTTCAGTCAATACTTCAGCGGGGGGAACTAGTCTGGGTCTTGGTAACTCGGCGTGGGGAGGAGGTTCTTCTCCGTTTTCTACGGGTCCTTTATGGCAGCCTGGTGCCTCATCAAATCCAGGCTATTCTTTTCAGAATGTTGGAAATCCATCCTATCAAGGATGGAATTCTCAGGCTCCGCCTCGATTACCATTTCTGGCAACGTTAAACTTGCCAGACTTGTCGAAGTTAACTAATGACCCGATTCGGTATAGTCCGGGGTGGCCTCCGGTTCCAACCAAACTTCCTTCAGACATTCCTAAGTTTGAAGGTAAGAATGGCGAAGATCCGGCAGATCACATCACCACTTTCCACTTATGGTGCTCTTCAAACTCTTTGATCGACGACTCGATCAGATTGAGATTATTTCAGCGCACCTTAACTGGAAATGCCGCAAAGTGGTATATAGAGCTCACTGGGGGCAGTTTCGCCACATTTGGAGAACTGGCTATCACTTTTCTGAACCATTTTCAGTTGCCTGTCAGATATGAGGCTGGGACCGAACTCCTGGCTAATTTTAAGCAGGATGAGGCAACTCACATTTCTGATCATATTCAGGAATGGACGAGAAGGAAGAGGCTTATCAAAGCCCATATTCCAGGTGAGTTCCTTCTCGAGTGGTTTTTGAAATCGCTTCAGTTAGACATTTCAAAGGATGTATCCATGTCAGGGGTATATTCCGAGGCGCAGGCCATCTTTAGGGCCCAACAGTTAGAGTTGATCTATTCTCAGTCTGGGATGCTTTACAAGTATTTGCCCAATGCTCCTCGCTCCAAATTGGATCTATCGAAACCCAAACCTGGTCCGCATGGTGACGGACTTGTCGGATCGGTCAGTAGTAGTGCAGCCAGCCTGCTTTCTCAATTGCAGCAGTTGTCTTTACAATCTCCTTCTTCTGGTCAGGCTGTGCCTGCTGATTCATCACCTTCCCAGTCTTTGTCCATTAATGTTGTCCAATCTTCTGAACCCAAAGGAAATCAACAGTCCGATGGGAAGAAGAAGGGACGTAATAACAAGAAGAAGGGCAATAATGGGAAGGGCAATGCAAATAAAACCAACGAGCGTGTTGGTGAGGGTCAAAAGGAGAAAAAGAAAGTGAAGTTTCCGTGCAAACTTTGTGCTGGAGATCATCTCACACACCTTTGCCCGAAAATTCAGGATGCTCAGCGCCTGTTATCTCAGCAGGGTTCTTCTAGTTCCCAGGCTGTGCTAACAAACCCTTTTCCCCAAGGGCAACAATTAATTGCTGGCGCGAACCAAAATCTTGGGGCTTCCTCTGGAGGTGCTCAGGAAGGGGAAGTTCCATCGAATATCTTTATGATGAGTGCTCACGTGGATGTCGCTACGAGATCCCGTGATTATGGCGGAGAGGAATCTTCGAAAGCTAAGGAAGTTCCTGATGCTACTGAGCCGCTTCATATCACGAAGCCAACTGTTGAGTCTATGCCTCGGATGCCTAAAGCATCTTCTAAGCGGTCAACGATTAATCTGAACGCAAGGGCTGCCCAGAACTACTCGATTGTAGAAGATCTGGCGCAGAGTCCTTGTGCTATGTCAGCTTTAGAGGTACTCCAGTCTTGTCCGACTCAGCGCAGTGCTTTGCTCGCTGCCATTGGGGCTATTGATCCGAAAAATTCTCTTCTGATTACCTTTGATATGAATAATTTTAAGAAGAGACTTCCTCATCATATGGCCTTCCATATTAAATCATCGTATCGGAAGACTAACATCTTTCGCACGGTTGTTGATGAGGGTGCTTCTACTTGCGTGATGTCTTTCGCATGCTGGAAGACACTTGGATCTCCAAAGGCTGCTCCGTCTAGCACTATTCTTACTGCATTCGATGGTCATTCTCACAGACCCCATGGTATTGTCCCGGCTTTGCCCATCTGTGTTGGGGGCAAAACCGTTAACATAGAAGTTGAGGTAGTAGATGCAGCCTTGGACTACAACCTTCTGCTGGGGAGGAACTGGATATATGAGATGGATGCCATTGCATCCTCATTATTTCGAATAGTATGTTTCCCCCACGAAGGGAGGATAGTCACAGTGGATCAAATGGACTGTCCTCTTGTAGACCTGGATGCGCCTTCTGACTCATCTGTTCCTAAGTTAGATAATACTAAGGCGCCTGTTGAGAATCTAGGAGTTGGAATGTACTCTTCCCTGATGGGTTCTTTTGATCTTCCTCCTCCTAAGGTGTCTATTAATGCTATTTCATCCTCCAAGGCTCCCCTTCGAAGAGAGTTCTTTCGAACTCATTATTTTTCGGACCCTTGGACCTTACCTTCTCCAACTACCACATTGGAAGAAGGGCAAGTGGGTGGAATGGCATTCCCGATTTCTGTAGCTGAGATTGCATATCAGTCTGTTGTTGACACTGCAGAGTCTGATCCAGCTCCTCTTTCGCCGGAAGAGTTGGATGGTGATGTGGCTCCGGCTTGGACGCTTAGTTCTTCTTCTGCCCAGGATTGTCTAGATACCACTCTTCCATCTGAAGAGGCCATCCTGGAAGCAATGACAGGTATAGAGAGACCGTGGGATGACTTGCATCATCGGTCTTACTTCCTACGACTTATGGAAAAGTCAGCTCAGCTTTCAAGTCCTCGATCTCTGGACGGTTCACCAGTCTTGAGCCTTAGCACCGACACGGATTTATCTTGAAGGAACATGTTGTGATCTCTCCCTACTATCACGAGTGAACATCTCCCGAAGTCCCAACTTATTCTCCCGAGAACGTTTTCATTGAGTACAGATGTTCCCATGAAGAAGTTCAAATCTATACCGAGCTCTTCAAAGAGTATAGGGATGTTTTTGCTTGGTCTTATGAGGAAATGCCTGGCATAGACCCATCTATCGTCCGGCATGAGATCAAGACGTATGAAAACGCTAAGCCGGTCAGGCAAAAACTTCGTCCGGTTAATCCTAGGAAGGCAGCAGCTATCAAAGCTGAAGTTGAAAAGCTGCTTAAGGCGGGATTCATTTTCCCAGTTCCTCTGATTGAATGGGTTTCAAACCCCGTTCCTGTTGATAAAAAGCAAGGAACAATTCGAGTATGCATCGATTTCAGAGACCTGAATAAGGCGTGTCCTAAAGATAATTACCCCACACCTTTCATTGATCAGATTATTGACGAGTGTGCTGGTAACGAGATTTTCTCCTTCATGGACGGTTTTTCTGGTTATAATCAAATTACTATCCGTCCAGAAGATCAGCATAAGACCGCATTTATTTGTCCCTGGGGTACGTTTGCATATAAGAAAATGCCTTTTGGTCTTAAAAATGCTGGAGCTACTTTTCAGCGGGCCATGTCTTACGCCTTCCACGACATCAAGAAAATCATTGAGGCATACTTAGATGATCTAGCTGCTCATTCTTGAAAGAGGATGGATCATCCAAGTCACCTCCGACAAATATTTGAAAGATGTCGTTTTTATAAAATTCGTTTGAATCCGAACAAGTGCGTTTTCGCGGTGACATCCGGTCGGCTGTTGGGATTTATCGGGTCTAGGGAAGGGATAAGGGTAGATCCCTTCAAGGTTGAGGCAATACTTCGGTTGCCTCCCCCGTCTTCAATCCGTCAGCTTCAAAGTCTCCAAGGGAAGTCTAACTTTCTTCGGAGGTTTATCGTTAACTATGCTGAGATTACAAAGGGATATATGAGGCTGTTGAAGAAAGGAGTTCCTTTTCTTTGGGACGACTACGCTCAACGCTCATTCGATGCCTTGAAAAAGGCATTGACCTCTGCTCCTTTGCTGATTCCACCCGATTATAGCAGAGATTTTCTTTTGTATCTGGCTACAGCAGAATCTACCATTGGTATGGTTCTAGTTCAGGAGGATGATGCTCTGGCTAAGCATGTTATTTACTACCTTAGTCGAGGACTGGTAGGACCTGAAATGCGATACACCCCGATAGAAAAATTAGCTTTAGCAGCAGTCCATGCTGTGCAGCGACTCCGACATTATATTATTCTTCGCAAAACTTATGTCTTGGCAGCTGCCAATCCATTTCAGTTTGTCCTCAGCAGGCGAGTGATTGGGGGCAAATATAATAGATGGATTGTGATATTACGGGAATTTGATCTAGAGTTCATGTCTGCCAAATCCAAGAAGTCATTAGTCTTTGCGGAATTGATCTCCGAGTTGCCTTGTGGAGAGGAGATGATCTATGATGAGTCCTTTCCGGACGAACACTTGTTTTTTATCTCTCCACAAGATCCTTGGTATGGGGATATCATTGTATATCTCCAGACTGCGAAGTTTCCCTCTTCTTTTTCGAAAGATGAGCGTCGTAAGCTGCGTCACTTAGCTAAAAGTTATCTGATTATTGGTGATGCTTTGTACCGTCGAGGGGTTGATTCAATCCTAAGACGTTGCTTAAATTTCGAAGAAGCTGAGGCTGTGCTTAATGATTCTCACGGTGGAGCTTGTGGGGGTCACTTATCAGGGCTTGCTACAGCCCAAAAGATTTTGCGTGCTGGCTACTTCTGGCCCTCGATTTTCAAAGATTGTATTGAATCGGTCAAGAAGTGTCATCCTTGTCAGGTGTATACTCGAAAAATGCGCGCTCATCCAGCTCCGCTTTTTCCTGTTGTTACTGTTGGACCCTTTACAAAGTGGGGTATGGATTATACTACTTGTAACCCGCCTTCGGCAAAAGGTCACAAGTACATTATCATAGCAGTAGACTACTTTACGAAGTGGGTCGAGGCTATGCCTACTTTTGGGAACGATGGTGAGACTGCAGCTCTTTTCTTCTTCAACCAAGTTATCGCTCGTTTTGGTATACCTAGAGAGATTGTCACTGACCATGGCAGTCACTTTCAGAATAGTATGATGGCTGAGTTGACTCTTAAATTGGGTTTCCGGCAGGAGCATTCATCTCCATATTATCCTCAGGCCAATGGGCAAGTGGAAGCCGTGAATAAGTCCTTGAAGACAATTCTTCAACGAACGATTGATAAACATAGATCCAACTGGCACATTATGCTATATCCTGCACTCTGGGCATACAGGACGTCAGTTAAAACTGCAACTGGCTTTACTCCGTTTCAGTTAGTCCACGGGGTGGAATCCGTATTTCCCATTGAATGCGAGATTCCTTCCCTTAAATTAGCTGTTGAGCTTCTTCCTGACACTTCTAGTCTGGCAGAACGGCTTCTTCATCTGGAACATCTCGATGAGCAGCGTCGAGATGCCGCCACGTTGAATGAAGCGCATAAAAACCGAGTCAAAGTTCAGTACGATAAGGCGGTTAAGCCTAGGGTCTTTTCCGAAGGCGACCTTGTTTTGGTCTATGCCCAAGAAAAAGATGCCTTGGGGGCAGGAAAGTTTAAGTCGATGTGGTATGGCCCCTATATCGTTAAAAAAGTCCTTAAGAAATGAGCGTATACCTTGGTTGACTTTGAAGGGAACGAGTTGCCGGAGCCCCGAAATGGGCTCTATTTGAAGAAGTATTATGCCTAGGCTTTGGCCTGGCATTTTTCTTTGTATATAGTAGTTTTTGCTTTGTACATATCTGTTTGATTTTCGATTTTTGATGAGGTGGTGATGTTTTTGATCTGCTTTGGCAGGTTGTGTTGATATCATGAGTCATTTTGGTTTCGCCGATGGTGCTAGTAGACACACCCGGAACTTAGCTTCCGCGGCTTGGGTGCTTCATTATCCTTCCGGTCAGCTGTTGGTATCAAGAGGGGTCTGCATTGGTCCTGCTTCCAATAACGTAGCAGAATACACTGCAGTCATTCATCTACTCTCGGAGGCAATATCTTTGGGTGTTGGTTCGTTGGTAGTTTTCTTGGACTCCCAGCTGGTGGTGTCGCAGTTGAACAACACTTATCGGGTACGAGATCCAGTTTTATTACGATTGTTCTTGAGGGTACGTTTGTTACAAAGGTCATTTCAATTTTTAACATTCATTCATATTCCTCGAGCTGACAATTGGTTTGCTGACTCATTGTCTAATCAAGCTTTAGATTGGCATATTAATCATTCAATACAATAAAATCTAATCATCAAAATCATCATACATTTGATACATTTATCACATCACATCAAATATCGCTGTATATATATCATCGGTATGTCAAAAACTTTACAAAATTTGGATCCATCAATGCCGTCCAAAACTTGGGCTTATGCCCCATCATGTTCAGTCTCAAAAAAGAATATACAGTCATCTAATATATAAAATCTGTCTACTCCTGAGGACCCTTCCCAGAAGTTGTGTTCCTATAGAACATCACTGCAGTGGCCACACGGCGGAACAGTCTAACCCAGTCCCGGGGTAATCCTACAACTCGTCTCTGGACGGCTTCTGGCAAGTCCTCCACAGCAGCCAGAGGGATTTGGCGGGTCAGTCCCTCCAAGTTTCTCTGCACGGCCTGGAGTGTCCTGTCAGAATCCGCTGTCTCCGCCTCACCTCTGCGGCGCTTGTGACGTGCTAGGCCCTCAGGACGAACTGGTCCAACATCTGAAACATGATCATTTTTCATTTGTCAGTCATTATGAATCCAATCCAAAAACATGTTGGTTTTTCATTTTTCATACATATTTGAAAAATCCAAAAAAATCATATAAGTTAAAATTTTTTGAAAAAACTTACCGACTGCTCCCCATGCTGCACCGGGTGGAAGTACTAGATCTGGATCTCCTCGGAAATCCATCCCGGCATAGGGATAGTCGTCTACTGCGATGATCTGTTCTCTCCACCATAAGAAGAACTCATCGTCCCAGGTGGTTCGGGGTACCTCGCTGCCCCCCAGTCTCTTCATCATGTCTGCCCAACGGGCGATTCTTGGGTCCCGCGGGCTGCTGATAGTCGAGATGACTTTGGGTCTCAAAGTTGGAACTCTCTCGAAGAAGAATGTTGTCAAAATGGTTCCATAGCCAAAGTGTTTTGTTTTTGTTTGGCGAATGGAGGTCAGTTGTTGTTTCATGTTCTGTAGCAGGGCAGTGCACCAATCATACACATGAATTAAGCACTCTACGGCTATGCTCATGTGCGTCCTGGACGCCTGATGCAGTGAGGCAGATCCTGCCACTCTGCCGATGGTGAATAGGAGGATCTTTATGTGCAAATCCCTGATATCTCTGATTGCAATCTGTGTGCCAACTTTCTTGGAATTATCTACGCAGTATATTTGGACATAGTCTTCCACGGTCAACCCTCCCAGGGGCTTTCCGTGCAGGTCTACTGGGTCTCCCCTCTTGGAGAGTCCAGTGATGAAGTATATATCTTCCACTTCTATGCGTAGTGGCATCTGATCAATGATGAAGCAATCCTGATCTGGTTCCTAGTAATTTACGAGCATTTCAAGCAATCTCACATTACTTTTCATATTGGGCATTTTGAAAAATTTGAACAATCCACAGTTTCGGAGGACATTTTGTGCTGCGCGATCCTGCATGACCTCTTGGTCTATTGCGCTATGCTCACGTTCCCTCCATGAGATAGTCATCCTGAGAAATTTCATCAAAATTTGCTTTAGAAACTCCTTTTTTGAGTTACGGACTTGCGCATACGCGACTTTTCCTGTGCACAGTCGCGTGTATACGCGGCTTGCCTTCATTGAACCCGCGTATGCGCAGATACGCATTTTTTAATAAGGGTTTCAAGGTAAAAATTCACTTAATTTTAATTTTCAAACGGACAAAATGAATAAACAGGATGATTAAGGAGCCTACCTGAAGTTTCGCTGAGTTCCGACGGTCGGTTGTTCCTGATTTGCTGAAAGAAGTTTTTAGCTCCAGAGCAATTTTTCCAAATCAGTTATGCATAATGAACCAATTGAGAGGTAATTTGTGTATTTATGGCTAAAAATTGAAAATTTTTGCAAAAATTTCCTTATGCTTATTTTTTCGATCTGTCTTATGTTGTATAACTCGATTGCTTGGAAGTGCCCAGTTTGGTATATTTTCAGGTACATTTTGACGATTTCGAGATTTTTCCCGGTTTTTTGATCCATGATTTCAGACTCTTCACGGCAGGTATATGATCTTCACTGGCATATAGGTTAGGGAATCACTTTCCGTTGCATCTTGCATTCTAGCCTCCATACTGATCACTTGCCTTAGGGTCGATCCCATCGGGTCATGAGTATTACACCCATTTCACTCGCCGATTTTTTAATCATGACTTGATGGTAGAGCCTTCCTTTACATGGGCTTCCTAGTTAGTTCCTCGCTATCACTTGTTGCCCATGTTGCTTTTTATGTAGGCTCGGGAGTCCTCTTTAGTCCCGCCATGTCTTCTGTGTTGAAGCTTCATTCTTCTCCTTTCATCACTTATCATTTTTCTGGCTTATACCCTAGAGGCTCCCTGGTGTCGTTAAGTTGTATTACTGCATTGCATATTGGCTACTTGTTTATCCTGGCCTTTAGCCGGCTTCATTTGGACTCGATGTTTAAGCCAACTTTTGACCTTGAATTTTTGTACAAGTTAACCATTGCATGCACTTAGCTATCACGACTTGACACCTTTGTACCCATGGATGGAACGTTCCTCTGAGTATCACTGACCAGTTTTCGCCACCTTGCATTGAGCATAGGATTGTTCCAAACCCCGGAACTAGTGAATCTGCTTTCTTGATACTCGTTCTATCCATTGTACCATAGCATTCTTTTATTCTTTTTCAGGCTTATTATGAAAAAGACAAAAAAATTAAATATAACAAAAAGAGCGGGAACGGGATGTATCTTCGTTATTTCGATGGCAGTACAGAGTCAGTTTGTCGCCCTTGAACAAAGCACATATACTTATATATATATTTCCTTCATTTGGGATGGTTCTAGTTTGACCTAGGTTTAGCCTTTACCATGTTTCACTTGTCAGTTCTCCCCCGGTTGGTTATCTCTTCCAATCATATGGAGAGTTTGTTTTGCCTCCTGCAAGACAGACTTATACAGTGTCACTTTTTACTGCCATGGTCATCACAGAGTCGTGCTTTTGTTCAAGGGAAGTCTAGCCTGAGTCAGCCATTCTGCGGTGTCTCTTGACTCATTATTCAGTCGGCCTTCCCGGTCTTGTTAGTATCATGTTCTATCACATCAGATGTTTTGATCTTCTGCTCGTGCTGGTTTGAGAAGGTCCCCATTGACTTCTTGCCGGCGGGTTTGTCTCTTATCGACTACGACACATTGCTGTGAGAGCAAGCCTAGAGCCGCACCTTGGGCCTATTTCCATCATTGATAGGTGACCTCGTGCTCAGCATTTGATCATCATCATGGGTCTTTGACTGAGTGGTTTCCCCTGTGTTCGACGTCGGCACACATTATCACACTTGGGATTCGTGCAGTACCTGGATTTCCATTTGACCCTATCGGTGGATTTCTCGCCTCTGTGTCAGCTTTCATTATTGGTTGGTTCAGAGGGTTTCTTCCGTGCGCTAGCTTCATCTTGTGCATGTCGGAAACGTACTTCGGTTTTGGTTCCATCACTCTACTTCGTCCGATTCCTTCCAAATCTTGGCATGCGGGTTACACTCGCGCTGGACTGATGTGGGATGCCTTAATGCCTTCCTTCCAGCAGATCTTTTCCCATCGACTCCGACTCATTGCTCTGGGAATAAGATCTAGAGTCTTTTTTCAGTACCTTAGGGTTTGCAGTCATCAGTGGCAGACTCTTCGCTATCGACAGTGGGGATTCATCATTGCCTCCTGATTGGTAGATTCTTTCAAGTGTTCGGCTTCAACTCATTCATTCACACTTGTCAGATTGTACTGGGGCACCTTGACACTCATTATCATTATCGGTGGGTTGTCTCGCGTTGGTTAACGGGAAACACCATTGCCCGGTAATCCAACGATTTCTCACATGGTCGACTTCAGCTCATTTATTCCCAGTGTGTAGAATTGTGCCGTTGTGATCGGTGAAGACCTCGGATTGCATCAGCATTTCTCGGTTCACTGTTGACAGTTCTCTCAGTTTCTGCCAGTGTTGCCGTCCACCCTTATATGTTGCAGTTCAGAACAGCAGCATCTTATATGTTGATCCCCGAGTTGCGTGATTGTACCGTTTGATCCGCCTCTTATGATCCGGTACTTGGAGATTCAGTTACTTGATCAGACATCCAGTTGCACTATCTTTGATCAGCTTTCTATATGTGATACTTGGACATCGATACAGACTTGTCTTTCCGGGCCCTGCTCAGATGATTCACTATGTATTTTCAGTTCAGTTATACTTGTATACATGTTGGATCTATTCAGTACTTTCTATATATATGATGTATTTTTGACTGAGCATGGGTATGCCCGCCTCAGCATGGGTTGACTCTCTGGTTTTTTTCATTGGTTTTTGGCAGGCTGAAATCTGGTGAAGTCCTCTCTTGTCCTTGCGAAGTTCTTTCTATGTGCATAATACATTTCGGCCATCATGTACCCCTTCTGACCTCATATATTAGGGGGCATCTGTTATAGCATCATTGCTCACCTTGACATGATTCATGATTGCTTAATGGCTTTATGGGCACCCATTCCTACAGACTTGGACAAATTCACTTAAAAACAATGTAAAATCCTCCATACGCGACTATGCCCGTGTTTTTCCGCGTGTATACGCGAGTACAGCTAGACTTTTCCGCGTATGCCATTAAAATGATTAAAAAATATATAAAAATCCCTAATTTCGCGCTGGGTTGATGGTTACTCAGGTAGTTCAACCACCCCAGCCCGTGGCCAACTGTTTCCAACTGCTGAAACTACTTGGAGGGACTATAAAAAGACCTCATGTGTATGGCCTAAGGGAGAGAGAGAAAGTATTGATATTATACTCTTTTGGTTCCCTATCCAAGTCTGATTCCCCGTGCCTCCTGCACTTTCCCAGTTCATTGTAGGAAACCCTTGTTTCCTTGAGATACACATCCCTTTATATGTTATCTCGTATGCACCAGTTTGGAAGGAGTCTTAGCGAGGCAAGGGCTGGACGGATCCAGACGACGGTTTGCGAAGGCCTTGGAAGGATCAGGTGATCTCTCCACGATTACTTTTGTACATACTATTTATAATACAGAAGTATCATGCTGTTCCCGAAATAAATGTGTTAGTGTATGCTTTAA